>BOPN01003720.1:28133-31414 GCA_017312705.2 Penaeus japonicus | reverse complement strand
ATATATAGCATACAAACGAACAAAATACTTCATTCACACGGTCAAAAGCGAGGAAAAAGGGCAATTTTTTCATCATTAGTCGGAGATGCTCTTCGGCGCAGCCCCGAGAACCCCTTAATTAAAAAGACGCGGAGGATGAAAAGGGGAAAGAAATGAACTCGACATAGAATCCCTCCGGCGAGATACGATTATTTCGACACATGTTATCGTGCATCTGCAACGTGCTCGAGGCTCTTTTCCCGCGGTGGTTTATGAGCGCCGTGTGTGCATGTGTTTGTATGTGGCGGGGGGGAGGGGGGGGTGGAAGTGGTGGGGGTGTTGTGAGTGGCAGAAGGGTGTGTGTGTGTGTGTTTTTTTGTGTGTGTGTTTGTTTGTGTGTGTGTGTGTGTGTTGGGGGTTGTGTTGTTTCGTGTGTGTTTATGCATGTGTGTTATGTTATATGTGTGCGTGTGAGGGGTTATGTGCGTCTTTGTTTATGTGCATGTGTCTGTCTCTGTGTGTGCGTATGTCTGCAAGAGGGTAATTGTTTATAAGACTCTTGTTTTCTGGAAAAGGAAGAAGAAATTTACCTGTCAATGAGAATTCTTACCCTACCTCATGCGTTATCGAGATTTCAGACGAGCGAACATTTCGTAGAAGATTTCGACCTCTCGCTTCTTTCTATCACACTAACTTCGATGGATTCCGTTCGTTGCTCACGATATCATAATTATACGCCCTTCATAAACCACGAAGGGAATGATCGAAACATTCCCCAAGAAAGAAACGAAGAATAAGAACTCTACCTCATCGCGAAGTGCGTTTTTTTTTAAATAATGTAAAATGCAAATCACGCCAGTAGCAAACACGGGTGCGTTCACGCGGTGCTAAAACCCTTCTCTTTACGACTTTGTCTTTGGTTATGTTAACGGCGGCGGCACGACTCGCCCCGATCGGCAGAGATACTCAGCTGTACTCGGCCTCCCTCGCATGGACCGTTGGGACGAACCTTTACTGACTTGCGCTGGGTGTGATATCACAGCTAGCATTTGTTTGGCTTGAACTTGTTCAATGAATGTTAGGAAAAAAAGTATATATATACATATATACATATAATATATATATATATATATATATATATATATATATATATATATATATATATATATACATACATATATATATATAGATATATATATATATATATATATATATATATATATATATATATATATATATATATATAATATATATATACATATATATATAGTTATATAGCAAGCTGGATGTCCTTGGGCATAATTGTGACCCTTTTTGCGTGAATAGCGCACAGGTTGGTGTCCTCAAAGAGGCCGACCAGGTAAGCCTCGGAGGCCTCCTGCAGAGCCATGACAGCAGAGGACTGGAAGCGGAGGTCAGTCTTGAAGTCCTGGGCAATCTCGCGAACGAGGCGCTGGAAGGGCAGCTTGCGGATCAGGAGCTCGGTGCTCTTCTGGTAACGACGGATCTCACGAAGGGCAACGGTTCCT
This sequence comes from Penaeus japonicus, assembly GCA_017312705.2. Lineage (NCBI taxonomy): Eukaryota > Metazoa > Arthropoda > Malacostraca > Decapoda > Penaeidae > Penaeus > Penaeus japonicus. The sequence goes on along the minus strand of BOPN01003720.1, from coordinate 29,906 downwards.
GGCCTGTAACGATGGGGCTTCTTGACACCTCCGGTAGCAGGGGCTGACTTGCGTGCAGCCTTGGTGGCCAGCTGCTTGCGGGGGGCCTTGCCTCCGGTAGACTTACGTGCGGTCTGCTTGGTACGTGCCATGTTGCAAGTTGGCTTCTATCTATAAAGATATCAAATTGCCGCGCCCCTAAGCCCTGAATTTATAGCAGAGCGGCCGGTCCCCAGCGGCGCGGCGTGTGGCTGCCAGACCCTCGTTTGACTCCGCCCCTTTCCACTGTGTAAACAAGGCCAGAGCTACGACACCTTTGATGACAGGTAACGATAAGATTCGGCTGTCACGTGGCCTTATCGTGCAACAGTGGTAAGTAAAGACAGAAGCAAGCAAGTTGACAAGTTCCGTGACCTGACTTTTTGCCGTTAACAAGGCGGGGGCTTGCTTGTGTTTGCACGGCGGTCAGTCGAGATAAGCGCGCCTTTGATGCCGCCGCCTCGCCGCTACATAGACGGAGGTGACGCGCTACAATACCTGGTGGGGCGGATGCAATTTTATCCAACTTGGGACTTACCTAGCAAAGTATCACCATGACCGGACGAGGAAAGGGCGGAAAGGGACTCGGAAAGGGAGGAGCCAAGAGGCATCGCAAGGTATTGCGTGATAACATCCAGGGTATCACCAAGCCCGCCATCCGTCGTCTGGCTCGCCGTGGAGGTGTCAAGCGTATCTCTGGTCTGATCTACGAAGAAACCCGTGGTGTCCTCAAGGTATTCCTCGAGAACGTGATCCGTGACGCCGTCACCTACACCGAGCACGCCAAGAGGAAGACCGTCACCGCCATGGACGTCGTGTACGCCCTCAAGCGCCAGGGCCGCACCCTGTACGGTTTCGGCGGTTAAGCGTGTTCACCGATCACGACAACAACAACAACAACCACCAAAACAAAAAACCTTGGACCTAATTTAGGTCCTAAAATCCTTTTTTAAGGATAAAGTTTGACGTAACCAACGAAAAAATAGTGTATAGTGAATAAAGTGACATGTCTTGTAATTTAACCTTTGCATTATTATGTTTATTTTCGTTAATTCGCCTTTCTCTGTGCAACAAACAATATTATTAATGTTAGGGTTAAATTAACATCATTCCGAGTAATATAAATCGTTATTTGGCCACCTTTCTCTTTATACGCAAATAGAATCACTAAAATAGTCTTGCTTTTACACCGTAATACAAACAAACTTTGTAAAGAGCCATGTGGCCACTTTTCTCATCAATATTACTGTACTAATGTTACTCTTACACCGTTCTAAGAAACAAATAAATCGACAGTAAATAGCCGTGTAGATAGATAGATAGACATATATATATATATATGTGTGTGTGTATATATATATATATGTATATATATATATATACATAATGTGTATATATGTGTGTGTGCGGGAGTATCATATGTAATACATCCGCGCACACTATGAATAAGTTCACAAACCTCCCAACTCTTTCAGATAAGAGGGACGTTTATAGCCATTGTTTATCTGACTTTGTTTGTGCAAGTTCTTAATAATTGACTGTTCCTTGTGTTATATAAGTCTTTAGACAGACCGCCAGCTGGGTCTGTGTGTCCAGCTGGTGACAACCTTTTATCTTGCCAAAACGTGAATGTCGTTGGTTTGCATGTGTGCATTTGTTTTCTCTGTCGGAGTGCTTTTATCTTTTTTCATTTTTCCCCTTTTCGCGTTTGGGTATGTCAACACATGAGTTAAACATCAGTTAAACAGAATACAT
>BOPN01003720.1:10000-13796 GCA_017312705.2 Penaeus japonicus | reverse complement strand
AGAGAGAGAGAGAGAGAGAGAGAGAGAGGGAGAGAGAGAGAGAGGAACGTAAGAAAAGAACGAAAGAAGGAAGGAAGGAACGGAAAGTGGGGTGAGTAAGAAAACAAAATGGATGATCGACCGAAGAAAAAAGATGAAAAGAAAATTGAATTTAAAAAAAACAAAAAAATAGATAAAAAAAAGCGGGACAATCGGAAATCATTAAGTAAAAAGACAAGAAGGAAAAAATAGAGAAAACAAAAGGAAAAAAGCGAAGAGGAACAACGGAAACGGTTCGAGGAGGTGAGGGAGGAGGGGAAGACGAAGGAACCGCGAAGGAATGGCGTGGGGATGATCGCATTGATTCACATTAAGCAGATATGACGAACTAATCAGACAGGAGAGATTCCCGGACGTCAGAGGCACGCGTGATGATGATGATGATGCCGCTGGGCTGACATCTCCTGCTTTTCGTCTCGTTTTTTGCTTTTTTTCTGAGCTGGAGTTCAGCTGGTCGTTTCTTTTCTTTCTTTCCTTTCCTTTTTTTTATCTGGTTCGAAATTTCTGGTTTTGAATGTTTGTTTGTTTGTTTGTTTGTTTGTTTGTTTTTCGGTTCGATGATATTCAATTTGGTTCGTTAGATATGAGTGGTATAAACATCGTCATATATAGTGTGTGTTTATTTGTTATTATGTGAGTATGAGAGTAAATATATTTGTTTGTGTGTGTGTGTGTGTGTGTACGTACATATTTCTTTTCTTTCTTTCCATTTTTTCCCTTTTTATTTATTCCTATCCTTTATAACATATCTGTCAAATCACTCATTCATGTATTTAACCATATATTGATCGATTGATTGATTCGCCCATTCATCTAAATACAACTACTAGAATAGATCAAAATTAAAGCAATCTGTCTCCCCCCCCCCCTCCACCACCCCCACCACCCACTCCCCTGCAATTGAAATGCGATGCATGAAAAGAGCAGGAAAGCCCATCCGTCCTCCGCCGTCGGTATCTGGAAGGGGCGCTTCGTCATGATGTGTCCGAGTTACGAGGATCGAAAGAAAGGAGAAGTGTGAGACCTTTTGAATTCCCATTGCGATAAAACACACGAACTCCGATGAAATTTCTCGTAATTCTTTTTACGGTATAACAATGTGTATGAAGGTTATAGGTATGGCTGCCACTTGCATTTTGGATTTGCAAAGCGCAGGGAGAGGAAAAAAGAAGAGGAGAATAGGTGAAGGGAAGAGAGAGAGATAAAGAGACAGAGATGGACATAGAGGCAAAAAGCGAAATGAAAACGTTCTGCTGCTTCTTTGTTTCTCCTGGAGATTACAAGTGGCGCTAATACCGAAAAGAATCTCTCGGAAAATTGCAAGACGCGGTAATTGCGTCCTTGCTTCCTCGCGAGACAATACTGACCTGCAGATATTTTCGTTTGTAATACAAGCTTCGTCTTGACACTGGCTGACCACACTCAGACGTCCTCGTTCCGTACGACCACACGCTATCCTCCCGCTAGTTCATCTTATCCTGGATGCTTAGTTCAGTTTCGTTATTGTTGTTATGCCATGTGCTTAAAATGTTTGTTTCTGTTGTTGTTTTAGCTCCACACGAGATATCCTAAACATATGACGTCATTCTGGAGGGTTTTGCAAGGGCTGGGGCGAGATCGCCGCCCCTCGCAAGGTCATACTTCACTGCTTTATAAAAGCCTCATAACGAGCGACACTTTGTCAAGGGTCGGCCTTATTTATGCTCCACATTATAAACTTATTAAACTAGTTTAAGAATTCTTGCCGAGTTTAAAGAGAAGTCTAAAAAATGCTAGAGTTTGATGTTTTGACGGAGAAAAATTGACGCTAACGACTCAGATTTTCCCGAGTGAATGTCGAAAAAAAGTGGTTTGGTTGTCGTTATCAAAGTTCAAAGTGATCTGATATAAGTTTAGGCTATCGTTGTCACCGTGTTATTTTGGGAGTCAAGTGCAGGTATGCACAAATGTGTAGAGAGAACATCAACTTAATTCCTGTTCATCCGTGTATAGTAATATTTTTTTTTATGTAAGTAAGCAAACATGTATGCATACATACCAACAGCCATAACCACATATTGCAGCAGGACACATAAACAAACAAAGAGACAACGCCATGGACGCAAATCCCATTTACATAACACATCACCTCTTCTCCCCCACCCAACCACCCCTCCCTCCCCTCACCCCACCCCTCCGTGCGCCAGCCTCCCCAAGCCTTCGTCTCCCCATTCCACCCAACCCAACACCTTTCCACTCTTGTAGCCGCTCCGTTTGGTCTCCAGCTCTCCCTCCTGCGACGCCACGTCCCTCTTTATGATTCAGTTTTACACAAAACTCCCTCTTTTGCGTTTGTTTTAGGTTCCTGTAACAACAAACAACATTTATACAATTCGTTTGACCTCTTTCCACCGTCCTCACTCTCGTGCGCTTCCCTAGTGAACTGATTTCCCCCTCTCCCCTTTTGTAAATGGAGAATAATGATGGCGAGGATAAGGGTTACAACGGCACTTGAGGTGCAAGTGGCACTTTTGCCGAATTTACTATATGTTCATAGAGGTTATAGTCATAGTGGGAGTCGGTTAACATAAGTACTAACATTGATTTCAATTCTAATCGATTTTATAATGATCCCGTTTACTGGGTGGAATACTGATATTGAAGCTACAGTCTACTGGCGCTTGCAAGGAGAGAAAAGAAACTAAGCCAGACTCCGAGATCAGGTGTTCAAAAGCTCATGTAGGATATTTACCAACACTTTTTTTAGTATTGGCATGGCTGTACCACACCGTAGTAGTACCATTTGCTACCACATAACCACACACAGCTAAACATTTGCTAAACATCCCTAGCTACCGCCCCCGTGTCGACTACCGCTGGCACCACTGTTACCGCAATCTCCCCACCAACGCAGCCTCCACCGCCAGCGCATCTCCTGACATTAATTCTTCCTTAATCACCATGTTAAGGACAATTCCGCGCGACATACGAACAATCCAACTTCCTAATAGTTTCGTCCGTGTGTTTACATGTGGGCGTCCCTGTAAATGTTGCAACGCATTTGTGCACGTAATATGTTTGTGTGACAATGTCTGATTGCATACGGCACGAGACGGAAAATGCTTCTTTATCCTATTTTCGGAGAATGATAAAAGGAAGCGTGAGAAATGGAGGGAAGAACAGAAAAAAGGCGTGTCAAGATGAGATACGACCCGAGGCAGAAATGATAAGAAAAGAAAAGAAGAGAAAATATGAATAGAAACGTTCGTACCATCGTCAGGAGGAATCCACAACGTGCCAAAAGTGGAAAGGGAGTTAGCAGCGAGGAGGAGGGCCAGGGTGTTAGCTAGTTAATTAGGTGTGCCGGAAGTGCCAGATGACGCTGGGGGGGACGCAGCAGAAGGGTTGGGACGAGGAAGGGGAAGTGCGCCGACCCGTCCACGCCCCTTTTCCCCATCTGCGGAAGAGGGGAGGGAGGATAAACGACGTTAACGAGGGCTGAGCGATAACGACCACTTAAGCCGACTTAACCAGCAATCACAGGCCACGTGGGTCATGGATTGCTTATTTCACGGAGAGCGTCGAGCGTTTGATGGTTGTTGGATAACCGTCGCTATCAGAAACGAATTCCGATGTTTTTGATTTTGAAGGGGTTTCGTTTGTGTGAGGCATTCCGTGACTATCTAGTTTCGGGGAAATTGATGGTCATATCTCTCTCTCTCTTTCTATCTCTCTCTCTATCTATCTATCTATCTCTTTCCTCTCTCTCGCTCTCTCT
>BOPN01003720.1:2500-7500 GCA_017312705.2 Penaeus japonicus | reverse complement strand
TAAGATAAAGGCTATTGAGAAGAAAGAGGGAGGAAGAGAAGGACCGTGAGTGTGGCCGGAGAGGCATAGGCAGCGCTGGCACACTTGGCACGAAAATGCACGCGGACCGGCGGGAATAAATGGCATTCTTAAGAAGAAAGAATAAGAGACAGTTGGGAAGACGGCTTCGAACTGGTTAGCTGAGTGAGGTAGGAAGACGAAAGAAAAAAATAAAAATAAATAAGTGCTAGATGTGTATTACAATAGCAGCGAATTTTGCTACTGAAAGAAACTTTGTAACAAAATCAAGATAATGATAATAATAAATATTATGACCGATAACAGTAATGAGTAATGATGTTTTAAAAAAGATCAAATAAAATCATAGAATAATAGAGGGAAGGAGGAACAAGACGCAAATAGCGCAGAAATCACAACTTTAATAACAAGACTACAAAGAAAAACAAAAAACATTTAAAAAAAAGACACGGAACAACCCTCAGAACAAAAAAAAAAAAAAAAAAAAAAAAAAAAAAAAAAAAAAAAAAAAAAAAAAAAAAAGAATACATCACAATACCTCTCCCCACCTCCCCCCTCCCCCTCCTCCCAAAGAAAAAAAAAAGAGTGCCATAAAACAGTGCCAGGGCATGACGAGCAGGACGAAGCGAGGGATCCCAGAGCCAACAAGACTCGGAGCGAAAGGGCGACTCCAGTGGCACGAGAGAATTTAATAGTCTTGAGGGGAAAAAAAGGCGGATTTGCCTGGAATGAGGAGTTAGGTGCGGAGACGGCGGAAGGAAAGGGAAATGGAGAGAGAGAGAGAGGGAGGAAAGGGAATGGGAAATGGAGAGGGAGGAAAAAGGAAAGTGGGGGAATGGGAGGGAGGAAAAAGGAAAGTGGAGGAATGGGAAATGGAGAGGGAGGGAGGGGAGGAAAGGGAATGGGAGAAAGAGAGAGAAATAAGGGAGGAAAGGAGAATGGAGAGGGAGAGAAGAGGGGAAAGGGAATGGGAGAAGGAAAGGGAGGAAAAGGAAATGGAGAGGCATAGGGATGGAGGAAAGGGAATAGGAAATGAAGAGGGATGAAAGGGAATGGAAATGGAAAGGGAGAAAAGGGAAAATGGAGAGGGAGAGAAGGGAGGAAATGTAGAGTGAGAGAGAAAGGAATGGGAGTGGGAAATGGAGAGGGGAAAAAAGTGAAATGAAGTGGGAGAGAAGGGAGGAAAGGGAAATGGCTAGGGAGAGAATGAGAATGGGGAATGGGTGAAGGAAAGAAAGGGAATCTGAGAAGAGTAGGGAAAGAGAGGAGAAAGGAAAAAATTAAGGGATACAAAGGAGGAAAAGTAATGGGAGAAGGAGAGAAAGAGAACGGAATAAAGGGAGAATGGAGAGGGAGAGGAGGGAGGAAAGGGAATGAGAGAAGGAGAGGGAAAAGAGGGGAGGGGGAGGCTAGGGAAATGGAGAGACAGAGAAGGGAGGAGAGAGAATGAGAGAAGGAAAGGGAGAGTGTAGAAGAATGGAAAATGGAGAGGGAGAGAAGGAGAAGGAAAGAGGAGAGGAGGGAAGGGAGGAAAAGAAGAGAGAGGAAAGGAAAAAGGAGAAGGAGAGAATGAAGGAAAGGGAAAATGTAGAAGAACAAGGAGAGAAGGGAGGAAAAGGAGAGGAATAAGGAGGTTAGCAGAAGGAAGGAAATTGAAAGGGGAAAAAATACGAAAAGGGAAGGCGAAGATAGAGAAGAGGGTGAGAATGAGATATAAAGAGGAAAATGGGGGACGGGGGGAGGCATAGAGCACGAGGAAGAAAGGGTGTAAGAAGGAAGAAAGAAAGGTGGAGGAAAGGGAAAGATAATAAAAAAGAGTAAAATAGATGAACATGAAAGAGGAATACGAAGAGGCAAATGCACGAAAGGAAAGGAGAGAAGAGAGAAAAAAAATAATTTCAAAGGATGAAGGAGAAGGGAAAAATGCATTATTCATAACAAGAAAATAAGCAGAGGAATAAAAAAGGAGACGATGGTTGATGATATGACAGAGAGAAGAAGGTCAAAGAAAGATAAGAAATAAATGAGTTACGAAGGAAAGGTAAACAGAAATAGGACGGATAATGCAGGAAGAAGAATCTCTCTTTTTTAACATTAATCATGTTAAAGTAACTTATTTGGGATATTAGTAAATATGTTTCAGGAAAAAAAAATTAGAGAATAATCACACATCATTATGATGAATTTTATAATTCATCATAATTCACTCATACATTTCCCAAAAATGAAGGAATACTAATACATGAAGAATAACAAGACAATAAAACAGAATAAACGTTTAAAACTAGTTCCGATGACCGGGAAGAAGAGGGTAGGAGGAGGGAGGAGAGGAGGAGGGAAGAGGGAAGAGGGGGGGGAGAAGGCAAGGGATTGGAAAGAAGATTATGGCGGAAAAGAGAATAGTTTGGTGGAGAGGGGGGAGGGGAGGAGGGGGATGGGAAGGAGAGGAATAGTAATATTGACAAGGGGAAGGGAGGAGGCAGACGAAGAGGCGAAGGAAATGAACAGGAAGCTTGTGAGAGAAATGGGGAAGAACGGCGCTAAAGCGTGAGAGAGAAAGACGAAAATAGGTGAAAGAGAGAGAAAGACGGAAATAAAAGTCAGATGGGAGGGAAAAAAGGAAGATGTAGAAGAAGAAGAAGAAGAAGAGAGAGAGGAGGGGATAGAAAGAGAGTGAGAGAGGGGGTGAGAAAGGTAGTAGGAGAGATAGAGAAGAAGAGAGAGAACGAAAATGAGAAGGATAGGAGGGTGAGAAAAAGAGATAAAGAGAATGAGAGACAGATAGATATATAGAGAGAGGGATAGGAGAAAGAAAGAGAGAGAACGAAAATGAGGATGATGTGGGGGTGAATTTCAGAGGAGGCATAAGTAGGGGTGAAGTGTTGTCATCTTTTTTCTTTCTTTCTTTCTTTCTCTCCTTATTTTCATGAGTTCTGGCAACCCTCCTCCTCTGCCGCACGCCTAACCGGCAAGTGATCAGAACGGCGAATGAAGAGGAATAAAAGTGACCATAAAGGGAAATATATGTGACAGGAAATATGTCAGGTCTCTTGGAATGACACGATGCAATGTCGGATGCACTTGATATGATGTCTTAATCGGATTGATCGTATAGCGAACATTCTCTCCTAAACATCAGTTATTGTGAATGAGTCTGTTGCAAGGAGCTGTAATACCGTAGATATTCTTCCTCGAGATGTAGCAAAAGTATCAACATCGACCAAGAAAAGGGGACAGGCGTGAATCATTTCCGAGTCAAAGGCAAAGGCGAATAAAGTGAGACGAGGCGACGCGAAAATGATGCTGTGATCAAGTGAAAATTGTCGAAATTTTCACTCAAGAAACTGTTACAGCGAAGGCCAAGAGAGAGGAGCCATCATCGACGAGGGAAAGAAGGGCGGCGGGTGGTTGCCAGATAAGCGAGGGAAGCCAAAGAATAAAAAGTGAAACGCCATATCACTTCAAGAAGAAGAGGGAGAACAAAGAAACTCGAGATAAAATTAGGATAAAGATAACGATTCGCGTCAAACGATTGCCATATAGATGTCCGTGAGAGGAGGGGAGAGGAGGCAGAAAGCCCCGCCTGACACGACAGCGAAAGTGACAAATGCTAATGCAAGGTACAAACAAAGGAAGGGCCCGAGCGCAGCCAAGACGTGCAAGCGCAATGAAAAATTAACGGCAACATGAAGACGGATGAATGGCGGTGGTGGATCATAAGGCCCTTAGCGGCGGCTTAAGACACTGAGGGACGATGCTTTCCGAGAGATCGAGGAGGAAGACAAAGGACGTCGAGGAGAAGCAATAAAAGAGGGAAATCAAGGGGAGGATGTTATGTAGGGAGGGGGAAGAGAGGGAGAGAAAGAGAGATAGAGACAGAGAAAAAGGGGAAAGAGAAGAAGAGTTTGGCTAAATTACCAAATCTTTTGCGCTAAGATATCCTGGAAGTAGGATGAGTGAGGAGATCACTAAAGGATATTCTCTCCTAAAATTACCAGGCGAGGAGGAAACTTTCGATACAGATATACAAGAAGAGGAAGCTGTCAAACAAACGATCCTCAAATTACGAAATAGGAGAAAAAATGAATAGATAAATAAATGAATATATATATATATATATATATATATATATATATATATATATACATGAGATAAATCACCCGAGAAGAAACTCCAGAAGAAGCACAAGAGGGGAGAGGACACGAAAATTGGTAGATGGGAGGAAAAGCAGTGGACGGGAAAGTGGGATGGTCACAGCGGTGAGGAAAGGAAATTGGTCCGGTAGGAGTTTCGGCGCGGCGGAGGACGGTCGAACGACGCCAAAAGAGGGAGAATTGGCAGGTGGGGAAAGAGGGAAGATGACAGGGGATGAAGGGACCGCGAGTAAGCCACAAGAGGACGGGGAAGACAAGATGATGGGAGAAGAGGATAAGAGAGTGAAAGAGAGAAAGAGTGAGGTGGGGGTGTGGGGAGGGAGGAAGGGTGGGAGGGAGGGAGGAGAGAGAGAGAGAGAGAGAGAGAGAGAGAGAGAGAGAGAGAGAGAGACGAGACGAGACGAGACGAGACGAGAGAGAGTAAAAAAAGCGAACCGAGAGAGTGAGCAAAGGCGAACCGAGAGATAGAAAGGGGGGGGGGGGGCAGAGAGACAGAGAGATATGCCTTGACAAGAGAAAAACATCTAAGTTAGTCTCGTAGACTCACACGACAACTGAAATGGCCCTTGTGTCAGGAGAGACGAAAGGCGCCTGGCAGTGTGCGCAAAGCCGAAAGACAAAATAGCCGCAAGTAAGCTAAATCTCGGCCTAATTGACGCCCTGCCATGACGGCTGACCCAAGCAGGAATGCCTCGTACTTAACTGCCTCACTCAAGAGTGATTCGTTCTCTTTATCGCAGACTTGACTTGAGAGTACGGCTTGTCGGGGAGAGAGAGAGATGGAAGTGCGTGAGAGGGAAAGGCAGATAGAAATGACACGAAGGTAGT
>BOPN01003719.1:148056-149192 GCA_017312705.2 Penaeus japonicus | reverse complement strand
TATATATATATATATGCAAGTCAGATCTCCTTTATATGTAAAGTATAATGCTTTTGTTTATCAAATTACATATGTCAACATTTGGGTCTGCAACAGCTTGATCAAGTGTTATATCTATCCATCGTTCAACCTACTTCTCTGTTGCATTATCTACTTCTCATTCTACTATTTGTCGTCTTGCGTGTTGATGTCTCTATCTAACAATCTATTATTCATTCCTATTTCTTGCTTTCTATCTTTTTATCAATTAATATTCGTCTCTCTCTCTATTTAACGGTCTATTAATGGGTCTGTTTGTCAATGATACTTCTATCTATCACTATATCTAACACTTTATTAATCTATTGATCATTTTATATGTCTGCTTATCAGTTGATGAATAGGACTGACTGTCTGTCTATCTGTCTGTTAGTCTATCAATCAATAAATTGATTCATCCATCTATCAATCTATTTCTCTGCCTTACCATTTATCTATCAGTCTACCCATCTATCCCCCTGTCTGTATATCTATCTACCTATTCATTTTATTCTGACATTAGATTTAAATATAACACGTGATTGCGCAGTATTTTGTCAAGGTAGAAATCTGTTGCCTTGAGGACCTGTTAGAGTGACAGCCTGTTGATATGTCAGGTTGTGACGTCACGTTGAGATGAGACACCGTGAGACATTTTTTTCCCTTTTTCTTTGTCGTTAGCATTTTTAACCGTCATTATGTTTAGGGTATTGTATTTTTTTCAAATAGTATTGTGATATGAAATCAATGTCTTTGTTAATGAATTTAGTTGCGAAAAGAAAAGACAGAGCGGTACAGAGGACATACTATTAAAATAAAACGTTATCTAATTTGATTTCTTTTGTGAAATATAATCAATCTAATCTTAAATACATTTAGAAAAGAAGAAAAAAGTGCGAGGTATCAGCCAAGTCATCGGAATAACTCGACAAATTGCTTACAATAACCGGTCAATCGATAAGCCCGTCACGTAACGCATGGTCGACGATCCCATTGGCGGCGTAAGGGAAAATGAGCTTTATAGTCAATGCGGGAGATGTCGAGGGGAAAGGCACGTGGTAGAGCGCGCGTGCGAGGGGGAGAAGGAGGGGGGGTACGGGGGGGGGGGGTTGGAGGGG
>BOPN01003719.1:128056-130556 GCA_017312705.2 Penaeus japonicus | reverse complement strand
CGGCAGATCGAGCCCCGTCCAAACTCGTGAGTTTCCACTGTCGCCTGGCGGTCACTGCCGTGGGTGGGCATCGCGGGAGGTAAGGACCAAGCTGAGATCGAGTCAGCACTCGGTAGCACACTCACACATACACACACACACGCACACGCCCACGCACGCCATAGTGCATAGTGCATATAAACCCGGCGAACATCTGCTCCGCAAATCTGGCTCATGCTTATCCTTGTTATTGTTATTATTATCATTGTTATTATATTCATCATTATTATTATTATTATCATTTATATTGTTATCATCGTTATTACTAGTATTATTATCTGTATCATTTGTAATAGTTAGGATTGTAATAATGATAATATTCATAATGATAGTAATGATAATAATAATCATAGTAATTACATTGATAAAAAGATAATCGTCATAATAATGAAAAAATAACAAATACAATGATAATAATAATAATAATTATGAAGATGATAATAACAGATACATCAGTATCAATAACAATGACAATAAATTTCATCGTTGATAATAATTATGTCAATAATAAATATCCTTTTTGTCCTTTTTGATACAACTGATAATAATGATAATGATTATTACGATGATAATTACGAAGATAATGATAAGAATGATTATTATCATCAATACTGTTATTGTTTTTGTTTTCTTTGTCATTATCGTTATTGTTGTCACTATCATGATTACAGTCACTATTACTATCATCATTATCATCATTATCAATATTAACAGTTGCATCATTATTATCATTATCATAATAAAAGGGATACTTATTGTTGAAATACTTATTATTAAAGATGAAACTGATTGTCATTATTATTATTATCATCATTATTATAGTAATGATAATGATAAGGATCAATATATTGTTATTACTATTACTGTTATTATCATTGTCATCATTATTATTGTTATTACCATTATCATTATTATCATTATTGTTCATGATTATTATTGCTATGATTGTTGTCATCATTATTATTAATGTTATAATTTTTCATTATAATTATAGTTATTACCAGTAGTGTCATTTCCAGTATTACTGTTATTATCATGATCATGATAATTGTTATGATCATTATCATTATCATAGTTATCATTACCATTATCATCACTATTGTTACTATTTGTATCATTGATGTTATTAATATTTTCGTCTACATTATTGTTATCATTATCATAACTATTATCATTACAATTATTATTCTTCTTCTTCACCATCTTCTTCTTATTATTATTATTATTATTATTATTATCATTGTTATTATTATTGTTTATTAGTATTATTATTATCATCCTCATCCTCATCCTCATCCTTATCCTCATCCTCATTCTCATCCTCATCCTCCTCCTCATCATCATCATTATTATTATTAGTAGTAGTAGTAGGGAAAGAGAAGGGAGCGAGAGGGAAAGTAGGAAGAGAGAGAGGGAAAAATGGGGAAAAAGGGTGGAGCGAGAGAGAAAGGTGGGAAAGAGCGAGGAGCGAGAGGGAAAGAGGGTGTAGAATCATGGGAAGAGAGCAAGGAGAGAGAGAGAGAGAGAGAGAGAGAGAGAGAGAGAGAGAGAGAGAGAGAGAGAGAGAGAGAGAGAGAGAGAGAGAGAGAGAGAGAGAGAGAAGACATGAGATGTGGAGGGGAAACGGGAGGAGCGAAAGAGAAAGGGAAAAGAGAGAGAAGCGAGAGAGAAAAATAAGAAAAAGAGGGGAGCGAGAAGGAAAGATGAGAAGGAGAGGGGAACGAGAGGGAAAGAAGGAAAACAGAGGGGAGCGAGAGGGAATGTGGGGAAAGAGAGAGGAGCGAGAGTGAAAGAAGAAAAATAGAGGAGAGTGGAAGGCATAGGAAAGAAAGAGAGGGGGCGAAAGGGCAAAAGGAAAAAGAGAGGGGAGCGAGAGGGAATAGAGAGGGGAGCGAGATGAAATAGTGAGGGGAGCGAGAGGGAATAGAGAGGGGTGTGAGATGATATGAGGGGAAAGAAAGGGGAGCGGGAGGGAAAAAGGTAAAAGAGAAAGGAGCGAGAGGGAGAGAGAAGAATGAGAGGGGAGCAAGAGGAAATGTGGGGAAAGGGAGGGGAGCGAGAGGGAAAGACGAAAGAGAGAGGAGCAAGAGGGAAAGAGGGGGAAAAGAGAGAAAGAGAAGAAAAAGAGAGAAGCAAGAGGATATGAGAGGAAAGAGAGGGGAGCAAGAGGGAAAGAGAGGAAAGAGACAGGAGCAAGAGGCAAGGAGGGGAAAGAGAAGAAAGAGAAAGAGAAAGAGGTCGTCGAGTTACGGGGAGAAGACAGAGAGAAAGTAGTGAATGAACGGGAAGCGAGGGGAAGAGAGGAGGGCGAGAGGGAAAAGGGAGTGAGTGGGTGGGGCGTGGAGGGGGAGGCGAAGTCGAACCACGAGAGAGAGAGAGAGAGAGAGAGAGAGAGAGAGAGAGAGAGAGAGAGAGAGAGAGAGAGAGAGAGAGAGAGAGAGAGAGAGAGAGAGAGAGAGAG
>BOPN01003719.1:115898-120898 GCA_017312705.2 Penaeus japonicus | reverse complement strand
TTCAATGTCTTTGCTTTTGATTTTGCTGTTTTCTTGTTTCTTTCTTTGTCAGTCTAGAATAGAAAAACTCGACTTTAATGTTTTTTTTTTTCCCAGAATTTACCCTGATCTTTATTCGAACAAGTATTTTCTTATTAATTTATTATTATCATTATTTTTAATTCCTATCTGATATTTTGAGAGCTCCGGCGGATCGATAAAGTATACGATTTATTTTTTATCTTTTATTTATTATTATTATTATTATTATTATTATTATTATTATTATTATCATTAATTTTAGTATCTTTGAATTCCATGTCTTTGCTTTTGGTGTTGCTGTTTTTTTTGCTTCTTTCTTTGTCTATCTAGAATAGAAAACTCGACCTTAATGTTTTATCCCAAAATTTTGTCCCTATCTTTATTCGAACGAGTATTTATTTATTTATTTATTTATTATTACTATTATTTTTAATTCCTCTCTGATATTTTGAGGGCTCCGTCGGATCGATAAAGTATACGATTTATTTTTTATTTTCTATTTATCATTATTATTATCATTATCATTTTTAGTATCTTTGAATTCAATGTCTTTGTTTTTGGTTTTGCTGTTTTCTTGTTTCTTTCTTTGTCTATCTAGAATAGAAAACTCGACCTTAATGTTTTATCCCAAAATTTGCCCCGATCTTTATTCGAACGAGTATTTATTATTTATCTATCTATTTATTTATTATTACTATTATTTTTAATTCCTATCTGATATGTTGAGGTTTCCGGCGATTTTTTTTTTTTTTTTTTTTTTTATGAGACAGAGATATTGGTAAAAGGTTTTGAATATCATATTTGCTTTACGAGAGAGAGATAGTTGGCGGTAGGAAGGCAAGGATAATAGAAAGTCTAGTAGCTGCAATATTAGTATTAGTAGTAGCAGTAAAAGTAGGAATAGTAATATTGTTGATTATAATGATGATGAGGATGATTGTGTTTATGATGAAAGTAATGATAATGATGATATTGATAATAATAACAATAGGGATGATAGGAATAAGGATAATGATAATGATATTTTTGGTAATACTACTACTAATGATAATAATAAGGATGTTACTGCTACTGCTACTATCAATAATCATGATAATAGTGATAATGATAAAGAGGCGAATAATTATGATATTCATAATGAAAATACTTATGATAATGATAATAATGATAACGATAATAATGATAACGATGATAATAAGGATAATGATGACAGTGACTATGGTCATGATTATGATAATAATAACAATAATAATAATGATAATGTCCATGACAATCATGAGTAGAAATGTAAATGTCAGTAACTACTATTTTTTCATATATATATATATATATATATATATATATATATATATATATATATAAATATATATATATATTTTTTTTTTTTTCCCTTCTTATCAGAATATTCAGCTCAAAATATATCTATATAATCATAACGAAAATGCTTTATCTATATGTTTATACATACATGTTTTACATAGACGTATCCATTCATGATCCATTTTACGCTTAGCGCATTCCTGTTTTCATTTGTTCACGATGGTGAACACGCCTATGTTATTATTGAGGGCCCTTTGTATCGGATCATTTTGATATTTATCTGCCCTTGATTTTTTTTTAATGAATTCCAGCTATGCACATGTTTTATTCTCTTTTACTTCTATATAATGATTGTGGTAAATCTGATGTGGTATGTGAATCGCATTTAACTGATATCAGATTTTTTTTTTTTAATCAAGGATCCGTTGTGAGTAATCAAGGGTTATGATATTGTTTATGAAGAGTAATAAATCCAAGTTCTTTATTTCATGTATTTTGTAATAATATTTGATCTGATGGGTCGTCTTGAATTATTTTTGTTTGACTGCTACATAAGTATAAAATTATCCAGGATTCATAGGATATGCTTGCAATTGGTATTTATTTATCATTTTGTTGGCTTTGTTAATGTTTTCTTAATGAAGGTAAGAATAAAGGCAAAATACTTGACAATGATAATAATAACCATCATAGTTATCATTAACATTAACCCATTTTTGCCATCAATTCAATCCTTACCAGCATTATCAGACGAATTACATCACTATCACTAAGAATAAGTATGATTACATTCTCCAATAAGACAAACATCGCATACCCATAGACAGGACATTTCCGGACTAAAGAACGAAGCTGAATAAAAAAAAAACAAAAAAAACAAAAAAAAAACACGGGAACAAGAAGCGACGCGGCTGTTCTGAAATCCCGGCGCATTTGTATGGATACGCTATGGGGGTAGACTACACGACATACGATGGGAATCTGCAGGAAGCCGTATTCATGATCGTGAATATACACAAAATGGCTTCTTTGTGTACTTTCATTGTGTACCTATTTGTTGTGATTACGAAGTGTGTTTTCTTATTGACACGTGTACATAAACAAACCTGTAGATAAATAAACAAACACACATATACACGGATTAAGAAACATTCATAAATGCACACTCTCATACGCACTCAAAAGTGTTCACACGCACAAACCACCAGGCATACGCTCTCACATACAAATATAGATACACAGATACACAAGAAAACATGACTAAAGAAACACACACACCATCAATCAAAGAATCACACACATGCACAGAAACACATACCAGCAGAAAAAAAACAACAACTTTCTATCCAATATACATGCACAGACGCAAATAAAGAAATACATACAAACCATTAGACAAAGAAATAAACACGACTGCAAAGAAAGAAATCTGCGTCTCCTCTGTTGAATATATGCAACGATGATTTCGTTGCAAAAGACAAACCTGGTACGTCCAATGGCATAATAATAGTAATGGCAACAATGAAGAAAACTCTGATGTGGCATTAATTTGGTATATGTTTTCGATGCGTTGAGAATATGTAGGATGATATGTATTTGAATATATGCCTCCTGGCTCTCCTCCTCTATATATTAATCTGTCAATCCTCGGATGAAAGACCATAGATATGATAATGAGTAAGAAAATGGCTAACCAAAAATCCGAATATAAAGAAATACCTCATATGAGATACACATCAACATCATTAACAATACGTATGGAGCCAGCAGCTGAAACACACACACTTTAACTTTTATTTATTTAGCGTGAAAATAACTGCAGATATGGTGAACATTATACTAAAGGATACATTGAGCCCAAAACTTCAAACTTATTCGGATAGATCTTGTGTAATAATTGTTTTTAGTGTTTTTTTTTCTTTCTTTTTTTATGGATAGGGTAGAAAAAAGCAAGGACCATGAATAGTAGTATTTTTGTTTTGTTTTTGTTTTTTCTTTTTTTATGGATAGGGTAGAGAAGAGCAAGGACCATGAATAGATAAATAGAATATATGATCATATAGCTATCTATACACGGATATATTTCTATCTTTCTATCAATCCTAGTCATCGACTTATTTCAATAATTATAATCCACATATCCATTTTCTTTTCCTTATATCTCCTTTGTATATCCTTTACCTTCGCTCTCACGGGCTATCATATCCTCTTTAAGTCTTTGCAACTTGCATCTTCGCCTGTCAAACCTTTCTCTTTGTCTCTATGTAATGTCGTTATCTTTATCATCTTTATTTTCAGTATCATGATAAGAGAGGTGATATTTTTAGGGATTATGTGATTATTATTGATATCATTCTTGATTTTATTGATATCGTTTTTATTATCATTATTACTATCATTGATATTATCATTATTGTTATTTTATATTTACTATTGTTATCATTATTATCATTCTTGATTTTACTGTTTTCATTATCATTATCATCATTACTATTATTATTGTTATCATTATTGTTACTTTATTATTGCTATTGTTATCATTATTATCATTATCATAATTCATACATCGTTATCATTGTTATTATCGTTAGCATTGTTATATCATTATTGTTATTGTTATTACTGTTATTATCATAAATACTATTCTTATCATTATTATTATTTTAACTATGACTAGCATCATCATTATCATTTTTATCATCATTATTGATATCCTTTGATGTTCTTATTATCATAAGTATAATAATTATCCTCTTCACCATCAGTCTTAACAACCTTATCCTCATTATTTTCTTGATGATTATAATTATTGTTGCTATCATTATCATCATGTTATCATTATTGTTTCCGCATTCATCTCTACTATTATTATTACCATCATTATTATTATGATTGCCATTGTTATTTTCATCATTGATTTTGCTATCATTATTATCATGACTAGCTCTATCATTATCATTATCATCATTATCATCATCATTGTTTTATTATTACTGCTATTATTAATATCATCATTGTCATTTCTATTACCATTATCATTGTTATCATCATTATTATCAATATCATTATTGTTACAATTATTGCAATCAACTTGATGACTTAAGGTATGCCAGACGTAAACGCCCAGGCATCAGTGACTATTCCTCCGGGTGGCACGTATGTCATGCCATGATTAAACAGCCCTGGCAACATATGGCAAGATAACCAAGCCATAAGAGGAGCGGCAAGAAGACTGCTCGCAGTGGTTATATATCATTAATGAATAATTATAACGATAATCATAATTATAAACATACCAAGGTGGTTTGGGTTCTCTGGTCAGTATACTCACCCTGGATATATCAGAGATGGTAGAAGTAGAAGTGAACAATATTCCAATAAAGTAGGAAAGATGGGTGAAAATAAGAGACAAATAGCGCGAAGATAAGTAGGAACAGGAAACAAGTGAGAGAAATTAAAGAGGTGAACAGATAAAGACCCCTATATTTATATATAGGTGGTGCAAGACCTGCTACGAGCATGGATATAGAGGATACGAACTATGTACAAGGGGTGTGGGGTGCCACGTTGTCAGTATACCAGGTGTGAGCATTACCTATTCTCAAACAATTATGTTGGGACAGACAGACAGAGAGACAGAGACAGAGACCGAGAGATTA
>BOPN01003719.1:90898-95898 GCA_017312705.2 Penaeus japonicus | reverse complement strand
GGATCCACACGAGCTGCTCCGAAAACGTGAATTGTGACACGACCTCACACAACCACCATTCCTTTCTTATCTATGTCTAGAAATACGAGCTTGATTTTCTATCCAAAAAATATCATGACGCGTTTTAAATCACGATGTTTTTTTTGTTTTTGTTTTTTTTATTGGTTGTTGATTGTGTTTCTGAATGAATAAGTGAGAAAAAAATATGATCTTGAGACACTCGCTAAGGATTCGGATAAGGGGAAGTAAGTATTGCCAACACTGCATCAACGGAGTATCTCTGTCTCTTCTTCGCTCGCTCTTTTCCTCCTTAATGAATTATTGAAACTATAATCGGATGTGAGAGGATATATAGAATTTTAACTCTCAAAAAGAGGATAAAAAGAAGAACGACCGGGACACAGTTGCCAGCAGTGGATTATGTAAAGAAACACGAGCCTTTTCCCTGACACTGTTGAAATATTTTTGAAACTTCTGTATTTTCTCCTACTTTCTTCAACCTTTTCCTCACCCTTTCATTTCTAAACAAGTAATCAAATTCATTACAAACTACAACAACAAAATACACTCTACACTCATCCTTTTACACGAACATCGAAACCTGACAGACCAAAAGACTAGAGAAGGCTATAAATAGCGATAGCAAATGACTAAAATAAACCACAGCGAGCGGAAAAGCGCTATCTAGCAACTCTCTAGCGCTACACCCGCATTGCGCTCACAGTCTCAGGTCGAGCATGAGGTGGAATCACTTTTATTTACCTATTCTGAAGACGTCGGACTTAATTGCTGTCAAGATGTAGGTTTTCTTTATTTGTCTTATTATATTCCTTGTTTTAATCCTTATAATCATTGTGATTTAATAATGATCATGAAGTGTGAGAAGCTTTCATGTGTTGATTGATCTAATTGATGGCAATGTTTCATGCTTGAGTTTTAATTTGAAACTTGATGAGTAGTGCGTAGACTTTATTTTCTTCGCTGCTGACTAATAATGTAAATGTTATTATTATTATTATTGTTATTACCACTATCATTTCTAACACTAACTTTATCAATAGTGTATTTTTTATCATCATTATTTTTACTATTATTATCATCATTGTTTTTGTTATTATTTTCATTTTTCTGTTGATAATTTTATCATTGATAATACTTATGATGATGTTAGTGATAATAATAGTAAAGATAACGATGATAAAAACAATGAAATTGATGATAATCATAAAGAATATAATAGTGATAATGGCAATCATTGTTGTTGTTTTCATTATTATCATCATAATTATGAATCTTTTTATCATCATAGTTGTTATTGTTGTTGTTACTACTATCTTGATTACGATTATAGATATCATTATCATCACCTTAATCAATTTTAGCATCACCATTACTGCTGCCCATAATTATCATCTTTACTGATATCATTATCATCAGAATTATCACCATGAAAATCATTCATACCATTATTGTTACTAATTACGGTATCGTTTATTTATTTTTTCCTCTCTTGTAAGTCTTAAATACAACACCTCCTGCCATACGGTCGAAAATCTAGGCTGAAACCACGAGAGAATAAACCCAATCTGCCGTAACACTCTAGTAAAATCACATTGTGGAAACGAGGTCACTGTTTGTTTGTTTTTTCTTTCTTTATTTTATTCTTTTGAATTTCTTTCTATCATATGTCATGTATGTTGTTCAATATTTTTGAAGGGAGGTTAATATTTACATATAGAATGGATGGTAATACTTTTTATCCTATTATGTAATTGTTCGTTCTTTGTTTACAAATTATTTTCATATATTGCATTATGGAAAGGAAAAAAATAGTTTTGTATAATTACAGATATCATGTGAAGGAAGCGTTCGGGGGGGAGGAGGTGCATAGAGCAGAGGAAACTCCATAATAATGATAATGATAAAAAGAAACAGAAGGAAAAAAGACCAACTACAAAGAATTCGAGGGAAAAATACTAAACTTGGGATAAAAAACAACAAAAGATTATGCAGTGTATTTATCTCACAGCAATTACCTTAAAATATACACGGCAATGACTACAGCACTGAACACGGGGTCACTGCGGGGGGCGGCCCTCAGGTCAGTCGATTTCCGTGACCTGTTGGGACTCGGACTCACCTACCCCCATCCCCCTCCCCCTCCCTCCCCTCTCCTCTCCTCCTTTCCCCTTCCTTGCTCCTACTCGCCTCTCCCCCTCCCGCTTCCTCTTATTTCTTTCCCTCCTTTTTTATCTCTTCTTTCCTCTTCTCCCGTCTATTCGTATTTCCTTTTCTCTTTTCCCTCCCCTCATCCTTCCCCCTCTTTTCTTACCTCGTTTTCCATTCCTTGGCCTCCCCCCCCTTCCTCCTCCCTCTTCCCCCCGCCTTCACCTCCCGGTCTGCCTCGCCTCCTCTTCCCTCACCTTCCCCCTCTATCCCTCCTCTCCACCCCGTCTCTCTCCCTTCCCCTTCCCCTCCCCCTCTGCCTTGCCTTCTGTAACCTTCTTTCCCCCCTTCTTTTCCTCCTCTCCTCCACTCTTTCCCTCCTCCCCACCCCGTCTCTCCCTCTTCACCCCACCCCTCTGCCTTGCCCCCTCTGTCCTCCTTTTTCCTCTCTCTCCTCTTGTCCGTATCCCTCACACTGACTTACAGAAATAATAATGTTTCATATTGAAGAATGCACTGATGGAGCTTGTGTGTGTATTGCATGATATAACAATGATGAAGATATGTATATACCTTTCATCTTTCTACCCATCTATATGTTTATTTTCGTATGCTTATCTATCTATCTATTCATCCATTTATATATATATATATGTCTCTGTGTGTATGTACGTGTGTCTGTATCTATGTGTACGTATTTGTGTGCCTGTGCGTGTCTGTGTGTATGTATGTGTGTTAGCGTTCATGAATACAAAAATCCAATCTGCAGATGGTTTTGTTATTAGCTAAATCTGGCTCCACAATCTCCTTCATTCTCATTTTGCGTCATCAAAGAGCAATCTCCTATCAGCGCCTCTATCCATAAGCGTATTTTACATTTCACAAATAAATCATAAACGGATGGAAAGAATAGGCAAACAAAACAACAAAATATAGATATGAGAATTGGATTTATGAATTTATATATAGAATTATAAATAAAAAGATATAAATAAGATAAGAGAAAAGATACAATGACACGGCACCGGGTGTCTTTGTAGCATTATATATTATAATAAATCCTGCGATAATTACCTATACTTAATTACTTGCCTAAACGTACCTGGGTAATGATAGAGGGTTGGCAATTAGTGAGCAACCTAATCGTTGTGCGAATAAGGTGTAAACACAGATGTAATTAGCTATTAAGAATGACTGACTGGGTTATCATTATTTCATTTTCGTTATGACTGTTATCATATTTATCTTTATTTTCAGTACTATTATTTTTATGTTTATCATTATCATAATTTTTTTTCTTTGATATTATAATGATTATCATAATCATCATGGTTGTTACTATTTATATTTATATTATCGTTACGGTTATCATCAGTATGGTTCTTGTATCTTTACTGATATTATTATTATTATCACTGCTATTATTTTCATTATGTGTATCATTATTTTTGTTATCATCATCATTATTACTATTGTTATCTTTATCATTATCATAACTATTGTCAATGTTATTATCATTATCATCATAACTATTGCTTTTGTTACTATTACCATTATCTTTATCATTACCATTATAATCACGATTATCCTCATTATCATTATTATTATTACTATCATTATTATCATTATCACCATCGTTGCGACTACCACTACCGTTTTTTATGTTTGTTATATTTTCTTCATATCATTACCATCATGATTACCATCATTATCATTATCATTATTAGCATTATTATCAACTTTATCACTATCGTTATTGTTGCTATTATTACTATCCTCCTCCTTATCATTATTACTATCATTATTGTTTTTGTTATTACTACCACTACAATCATTATCATTGCTATCATAAGCATTTGTAGTAGTAATAGTATATAGATAAATGAAAATGATAATGATGATTGTAGTAATGATTATGATGATGATAATGATAAGGATAATGATGATAAAAACAACAATAGCAATAGTAATGGTAATGTCAATAAAGATGATGATAATAATAATATTAGTAATGACAAAATTTATAATGACATTAATGATGATAATCATGATAATTATGTTGATAATAGTAAAGA
The DNA here is from genome assembly GCA_017312705.2 of Penaeus japonicus. Lineage (NCBI taxonomy): Eukaryota > Metazoa > Arthropoda > Malacostraca > Decapoda > Penaeidae > Penaeus > Penaeus japonicus. The sequence continues at coordinate 91,657 of BOPN01003719.1, read as the reverse complement.
TGAGGAGAATAAGATTATCATAATGAAAATTATAAAAAAATAATGATAATGATGATAATAACAATGATTATGATGATAATACTGACAGCAACAGTAAGGAAAATGAAGATAATTCAGTGATGATAATAATGATATGAATAATGATGGTGATAATAAAAAACAAGAGGAATATTAATGATAAGGGTGATAACAATAATAATGATAATGATAATGATAATAATTATGATAACAATAATGATAATAACAAAGATAACAACAATGATTATAATAAAAAGAATAATGATAGCAATGATAATGATAAAGATGCTAATAATAACAATGGTTATGGTAATAACAACAATAATAATAATAATGATGATGAAACTAATAATAGTAATGATAATAATTGTGATGATGGTAATGGTTAAGATGATAATGGTAATTATAATAATAATGATAATAACAGTGCTACTACTACTAATACTAAATATAACAATAATGATAATGATAATAATGAGAATATTGACGATGATAATAATAATGATCATGGATATGATAATGATAACGATAATGGTAATAATAATTTTGTTAATAAATGGTAATGATAATAATGATAGCAATGATAATAACAATGATAATGATAATAGTGATACAATAATGAAATAAATATATATGATAAGAAAAATAATGGTGACGAAAATTACGATAATGATGAAAATAATAATGACAAAAACTTAATATCTATATTGATCAAATGAAAAGAAACAGTAAAAAAAATAT
>BOPN01003719.1:59640-67140 GCA_017312705.2 Penaeus japonicus | reverse complement strand
AAAGCAGGAGGAAGGGGCCAAAGGAAAGTAAATATAGCAACTAATTAGGTAACCGTAGCATTGAAGACAACAATAGCAGGTGTTTGACCAGCGAATGTAAACAAGGATGTATGCTGATTCAGCATTTAGAAAACATGGGATTTAACAGGCGGGGAAGTGGGAGAGAGAGAAGAGGAAGAAGAGGGAATAGAAAGAGGAGGGAAAAGGGAAGAGGATAAAGAGAAAGGGTTACAGAAGGTGGAGGTAGGACGTTTGGGGAATGAAGATGTGTGGGGTAAAAATAGTAAGAGTAAATATAGGAGAGTCTGAGAGGAGATGGTTATGATGAAATGGAAGAGAGAAAGAAGCGAGATTGCGAATGAGAAAGAGAAAGACAACGAAGACGAGAGAGAGAGGGCTATAGATAGATAGATAGATAGATATATATATAGAGAGAGAGAAAGAGAGAGAGAGAGAGAGAGAGAGAGAGAGAGAGAGAGAGAGAGAGAGAGAGAGAGAGAGAGAGAGAGAGAGAGAGAGAGAGAGAGAGAGAGAGAGAGAGAGAGAGAGAGAGAGAGAGAGAGAGAGAGAGAGAGAGAGAGAGAGAGAGAGAGAGAGAGAGAGAGAGAGAGAGAGAGAGAGAGGGACGAAGGGGAGATGCAGTGAGCAGGCGATGATTTTGGCTGCACGTCCTCAAGGGGTCAAGGAGTGTTTCCAAAAAGGGGAAAGAGAGAGTGGGGGAACAGGAGAGAATGAAAGAGAAGTGAAGAGCGAGTTTAAATACTCTTGTTATATTCCCGTATTGGTGTTCGCGACATTTTATCCTCGGAACTGCCGAGGGCGTTCGTGCGAGTATGTGTGTATGTGTGTATATGTGTGTGTGGGTCTGTGTGTATGTGTGTGCTTGCCTACATATCAGTGTTTTCGTATGTGTCAGTGTGATTCTTTGTGGAGCAGTGTTTTCATGTGTGTATGTGTGTGTGTGTGTGTGTTTACATGTGTTTGTGTGTGTGTGCTTGCCTGCGTACCAGTGTTTTAGAACGTGTGTGTGTGTTTGTGTGTGTATGTGTGTGTGTGTGTCCATGTGTTTGTATGTGTACGCACGCGCCCTCGTGTGCGTGTTTGTATGTGCATTAGTATGTGTCTGCCTCCCTTTCTCACTCTCCCTCTCTCCTCTCTCTTTCATTCTCTACTTTTACACCGTATATCAGCAGTTGTGCGTATGTTTCGGTACTGAGGTATGTTAATGGCAAGTAGTGGCGTGTGAAGCCATAAAATGTTGATGTCTGATTGAGGTGTTTCGGCCGCCATGTTGGTTGGGTACTCACGTCGCGTGGTAATATAGTTTTATAACATTTTCTGAAGCGTTTGCGCAATGCTAGCCGTTGGCGTGTTTATGATATGCAATATCTGTGCGGTGGATGTGTATTTGTATTGTGCAGTGATAGCCTAATTCCTGTTGCAACAACTCAAAATTTATTTATGATGCGGTGTCGTGTGTGATATTGACTGCACTGTAATATGGCATCATGCAGTTAACAGTTGCCAGCGGGGGAATTTATGTTTGTGGCGAGTAATTTGAGCTATGCTTTCTCATAATGTTAATGCATGTGTTTACTTGTGTGTGCTGTACATTCTTCTCTATTTATGCGCCTGGCTGCGCTGTGAGACATGTTTGCATACATGATATTATACATACCTGTAATCAAGCTTTTTGACGGCTATGTATAATCAGACACGCAGAGTAATCCCCTGTTTTGTAACACTTAGATTAAACCGGACGATTGCACGTTAGTAGGGGATTTTGCGGTGGGAGAGACATTAAGTTAAATCAGGGTTTTTAGTCCGTAGGTTTTGAACATGTCGGCCGCATAAACTGCCCGAGAGACAAATTGACATGGAGGCAACGTCGAAAGCTGGGATATGTGCTTTTATAAATCACATTATGCTGTGCGGTATTTTTAGGAAAATGGCAGATAAAGTAGAGAGAGGGCACACTGAAGAGTAGTAATGGAAGAGAGAGAGAGAGAGAGAGAGAGAGAGAGAGAGAGAGAGAGAGAGAGAGAGAGAGAGAGAGAGAGAGAGAGAGAGAGAGAGAGAGAGAGAGAGAGAGAGAGAGGCAGAGAGAGAGAAAGAGAGAGAGAGAGAGTGGGAGAGGCAGAGAGAAAGAGAGAGAGAGAGATTAGAAAGAAAGAGAAGAAAAGAGAAAGCCAGAAAGAAGATAAAAAGGACGATAAGAAAGGGACAGCGAGAGAGAGTGAAAGAGCGAACAAGAAGACGAATTGAATAAACAGAGGAAAAGATAAGCTTAGATTTAAAAGCAGTGAAAGGAATACAAGAAATTACAGAAGAAACTAAATTCATTGAAATAACTTCTACGATTTATGGAGCTTTGAATATTTGCCTGAAATTGCAATTTTTTCGAATCAGAGTATAGTTCTTGCATCGCTAAATGCCTTTTGCAGAATTATATTTTCACCTATAATCAAAGTCTTCACAATTGCATATATATAATGAATTAACTGATAAGAAGTCAAATGCATAACAAAATATAATCGAAAAATAGAAGAGAAATGAAATTCTGAATCATAACTCATAACCGCGAATCGCCATCATCCATCGGTGAAAAAAAAATGGAATGTGGAAATATGAAAAAATAATTTCAACTCCAAATAGATGCTGATTACCTTCATGCAATATGCAAGGTGCATAAATGAAGAATGTAAATTTTATGACAGTTTCTGTTTACTTGCCTTATAATAAGCCAAACTAAGTTGATGAATATGTGTGCGTATGTTATCACACACAGATGTACAGACGAACGTACCCACACCACACACACGCACACACACACACACGCGCGCGCGCCCACACCTACATTTTGCTACACACATGCATACAAACAAATGTAAATACGCTCCATACACACACAAGGCGATGTAATTACAATCTCCCAATCATTACTCTTTAAACCTATTTCTTCCTTCCTAGATAATTAAAAATCACTTCTATTGGCACTCCCGTTATTTCTGTCGTTTTCAGTTTTCGTTTCCTAACTCCCTCTCCTCTAGTCTATTTCCTTCTCCTCCCTTTTCTCTCCCTCCCGTTTCCCTTTCCTTCCATCTCTCTGAAATATTTCCTCTTCCCCACTCCTCCCTCCTCCCTCCTCCCTCCTTCTCCCTATCCTCTTCCTTTCTAAATCCTTCTCTTAATCCCCTCCCCCCCCCCCTCTTTCATCCTTACTACGCCTCTTTCACTACGTCATAAAACGTTCTTGTTACTGTTATCATCTTAAGGGTTTTTCACTTTCTTCATCACTTTCTTTCTAATCATAGTTGACTCTTATCTTTGTCTGTGTACCTTTTAACTATTATTTACATACTTATCTTTTCCATAAAATCACTCTCATCATATAAATATTATATGCGGTGTTGAAATCATTATCATTATCTACATTTTTCTCAGTATTTGTTTGTACTATCTCCTATCATTATGGTATTTGGTTTATTTTTGTTCTTTCTGCCCTTAATGCAATTCATGCTTCTGATATTTCGACAAATGACTTTTATTGTCATCATCACCATCTTCATTATTACCCTCATTATCATTTCATTACCATTATCATCATTATCTTCGTCATCACCGTCATTATCATTATCATCATTGCCATTATTATCATCCTTATCACCATCATTAGCATCATCATCATCATTTCGTTATCATTAGTATCTCCATTTTCCATTTCCCTTTCTAGAATGTAATTTTCTGTTTCCATCTCTTCATCATTCCCTTTCTACGTTCAGCCTCTTTCACTTCACCCTCGATTCTCTATGCCCTTTATATTTTTATTTCAGATTCTCTCTTCGCCTTTCTTTCTTCCTCTCTTTACCCGTTTGCTGTATCTAATATTTGTGTGTGTGCTTTTCATTTGTTTTCTCACGCGCTCTGTTTGTTCATGTATTTCTTTGATTTCATCGAGTTTCTCTTCTTTTCTCTCTCTTCTTTCCGGCTCTTCCTCCTATGTATTCTCTCGTCCTCATCTCCTCCACCGCTTATTCGTCTTTCTCCTCCTACTCATCTCCCTCACCACTTCTTCGTCTTTCTCCACCTTCTCTTTTTCTTTCCTCCTCCGGCTTCTATTTCCCTTTCCTCCTCCGGCTTCTATTTCCCTTTTGTTCAACCTCCTCTTTCTCCTCCTCCTTCCATCCATCCCCAATTCCTTTTCTTTCAGACCCTCACTTTCTCCTCCTTCCTACACCACCACCTCCTCCTTGTCCTACTGTTCCTCCTCCTCCTCTATTTTCCACAGCTTTCCACTCATTCCCCTCCTCCTCCTCCTCCCCTTCCTCCTCCCCTTCCCAGGCGTCACCCTCCTTCCCCTCTTCCTCTCCCTCTCCCTCTCCCCCCTACCCAGCCTACCCCATCCCCCAACGAAGGAGGGAAGGAGGGGGCACCTCATTCCTATCTCAATTTTCCCGTAAGCTTACTCAGCGGTGTGAGATCCGCGGAAGCAAACTGGGGTGTAGGGGATGAGGGGAGGTAGAGGGCGAAGGGTGATGCGGGGAAGGGGGTAGGGGGGGGGGAGAGGGGTGAGTGCTCGACTTAGCGGATTTCACTCTCGACTCTAACGTTCGTTTCGTATTTTAGCGTCCGACATTCCGACACACAGAGAGTGATGTGTTGGGTGGGAGACACTTTAGATTACTGCATTTAGATAAAGTATATCCCCCCCTCCCTTTGTCTTTCTTTTTACTTTATTCCTATTTTCTTTTTCTTTTTTTTCCTCGTGTTATACCCAGCTCCTCTTCCAATTACTTTCGAAACAATCCCAAATAAAGAGAATTAATCCCCATTAATCAGGGAAATCCCCTCAAACATTTGAAATTCGAAGACAAAAAAAGAAAGAAAAAAAGGAAAGTGTTTTCCAGCACAGATTTCAAGACACCGAAGCAGTTCTACCAACTTTTTCATTCTCTTTTTTTAAGGAGCTTAGAATTCTAGATCTGTCCTTAACCCTTTTGTTGGTCGAGAGAATATATAGGTTATAAGAAACTCTAGTACGATGGTGGGCAAGAAGGAGACGTTATCTTATTTGAGTTTTTCTGCTGAGTCAGTTTGCTGTGTATGTGCTGGTTTGTTTACTTATCTGGCCTCTGCAATATACATTTATTTCCTTGTCCCTCTACCTATTTCCTTATCTATATATATATATATATATATATATATATATATATATATATATATATATATCTTCATATATATATATATAAACATACATACATATAAATATATACACAAATATATATATCTATATCTGTATCTATCTATCTATATATATCTATATCTATCTATCTATCTATCTATCTATCTATATCTATCTATATCTATCTATCTATCTAACTATCATCTATCTATCTATCTATACACACACACAAACACCCACACCCACACCCACACACACACCCACACCCACACATATATATATATATATATATATATATATAAGAAGAGAGAGAGAGAGAGAGAGAGAGAGAGAGAGAGAGAGAGATGTTATGCATATATGCATAACAATGATAATGATAAGTATTATGATAAAAGCAAGGAATAATACCAATAGAAATACTAAATTGATAACTACAATAAGACCAACATCACCATCCTAACTACCACCACAACCACCCAGGAAAACAACAACAATAATAACATTAACAAAACCGATTAAAAAAAAAAATGAAACCAATAAACAGGGACGATAATGATTTCAAATCTCTCTAAAGACCGTATGATAACGTCTCCTTTGTTCCTTCATAACATCAAAGGGAGATTAAACGTAACGTTTTCCCCTCTCAGAACGCCACGGCCTAGAGCGGCTACTCCCGATGGCCTGATGAAAGTGATAAGTCAAATGCCTTCATGCGAGAGGGTGGGGTCGTGGGGAGGGAAGGAAGGGGGAGGGGGAGGGGAAAGGGGAAAGGGGGGTAGTGGGAGAGAGGGGAAGGGGAATGGGATGGGGGATGTGGGGTAGAGGGAGAGGGAGAGGGAGAGGGAGAGGGAGAGGGGGGAAAGGGATGGGGGATGTGGGAGAGAGGGGAAGGGGAATGGGATGGGGGATGTGGGGTAGAGGGAGAGGGAGATGGGGAATGAGAAGGTGAGGGAGAGGGAGAGGTAGAGGAGGATAAGGATGGAAAGAGAGAGAAAGAGGGAGAGGGAGAGGGAAGGAGAGGAAGAGGGAGAAGGAGAGAGAGGAGAGATAGAGAGGGACAGGGAGAGGAAGAGAGGGCGCGAGAAGAGAAAGGAAAAAAGTTGATAGGGAAGGAGTGTGAATATAGAGAGAAAAAGGTTGGCAGACTGATAACCATTTTGTTAGCATTATGAATATAGGGATTGTCATAAAAAATATCAAAACATCAGTCAATCATACTAATTATCATCAGCATTGACAATGGCATCTTATTTTGTCTAATTACAGTAATGCCATTTATAAAAATTATCCTCATCCTTATCATATCTACCATGTTTAATCTACTAAAAGTCAAAAGGAAAATAAAAAAAAGAAAAGTGTGAGACCAAAAACTACATAGAACAATAAAAAAACAACGAACAATAACAACAACGAGGATCATAACAACAGCAAATGCAACAACAAAAGCACAAAACGAAACTATGCCAACAACATCAATATAAACAAAACGAAAACAGCAATAAACAAAACACGATAACTACTTGCAATAATAATAATAATGATAAAAAACTGAGACAAACAACAAGATCAAAGATTATCAACAAAAGCAACAGCTTCTCGATAACTGGCAACTCACAGCGATATCACGTGCCTTGAGCAACCTGGTGACGAAACAAACTCGAATACCATATACCTTGAGAGAGATGAAAGGGGGAAGGGGAGGAGGGAGGAAGTGGAGAAGGGGAGGAAGGAGGAAGGAAAGGAGGGAGGAAGTGGAGAAGGGGATAAGGGAAGGAGAGAAGAAGTGGAGAAGGGGAGAAGGGGAGGAGGGAGGAAGTGGAGAAGGGAGGAAGTGGAAAATGGGAGGAAGGGGGAAGGGGGAGAGGGAGGAAGTGGAGAAGGGGAGAAGGGGAGGAAGGAGGAAGTGGAGAAGGGGAGAAGGGGGAGAGGGAGGAAGTGGAGAAGGGGAGGAAGAGGAGAAGAGGAGGAGGGAGGAAGTGGAGAAGGGGAGAAGGGTAGGAGGGAGGAAGTGGAGGAAGGAGGAAGGAAGGGGGGAGGGAGGAAATGGAGAAGGGGAGGAAGGGGAGAAGGGGAGGACGGAGGAAGTGGAAAAGGGGAAAAGGGGAGGAAAGAGGAAGTGGAGGAGGGAGGAAGTGGAGAAGGGGAGGAGGGAGGAAGTGGAGAAGGGAGGAAGTGGAAAATGGGAGGAAGTGGAGAAGGGGAGGAGGGAGGAAGTGGAGAAGGGGAGAAGGGGAGAAGGAGATTAGGGGAAGAGGGAGGAAGTAGAGAAGGGGATGAGGGAGGAAGCAGAGAAGGGGAGAAGGGAAGGAGAAAGGGGA
>BOPN01003719.1:47140-49640 GCA_017312705.2 Penaeus japonicus | reverse complement strand
AATGTTATTTCACAGAAAAGAGTGTTCTTGATATTAGGTAATTCATGGTTATTTCTTTAAATCTATGTTCAATCATCATCTGTTACTCTTATTCAGTGATCGTCATTGTCATCATCATTATTCTTCTCTTTATTATCCTTTCCCCTCTCTACCACCTCCTCCTCCTCCTCCTTCCTCTTCCTCTCGTCGTCCTTCTCCCCCTCTTCCTCTTTCTCGTCCATCTCCTCCTCGTCCTCCCACTTCTACTCCTCGTCCGTTTCCTTCTCTTCTACCTTCTCCTCCTCCCCAACTTTCTCTTCCTCCTCCCTCTCTTCCCCTTCCCCCTCCCTTACCTCTTTTCCCTCCTACTACTCCCTCTCTTCCTACTCTTCCTCCTCATCTTCCTCCACATTTTCCTCCTCCTCCTCTTTCTCCTTCTCCTCCGTTTCTCATCTTCCTCCTCGTCCCCTTTTTCCCTGTCCATATCCTCCTCCTCTTCATCACACCACCAGGAAGAAGAAGAAGAAGAAGAGAGAGAGAGAGAAAGAGAGATAAAGAGAATACAACTCTGAATACATATTCAGGCATCACTAATTTTGAAAACAAAGAATATAAAACAAAAAAACTACCATAAGAAGAAGAAGAAGAAGAAAAAAAAAAGAAACGGAGAAGAAAACGTTCACACGATAATAAAGCGAAAAATGAACAAAATCAAGAACATTGCAGATTTAAATGACAATTACCTGAAATTACGAAGACGAGAAATTTGACTGTGAGCTTGAAAATACACCGAGGTTTGAATTACGGGGAAGTGAGGAATACGAGAGAGCGGGAGACTGAAAGAGAAAGAGAGAGAGGGGAAGAAAGAGAGAGAAACAGAAATTGAGAGAGGGGAAGAAAGAGAGAGAGAGAGAGTATATATATATATATATATATATATATATATATATATGTATATATATACATATATATATATATATATATATATATATATATATATATTTATATATATATATATATATATATATATATATATATATATATATATATATATATATATATATACATCTACATATATATATATATATATATATATATATATATATATATATATATATATACATCTACATATATATATATATATATATATATATATATATATATATATATATGTATATATATATATGTATATATATATATATATATATATATATATATATACATCTACATATATATATATATATATATATATATATATATATATATATATATATATATATATATATACATATATATATATATATATACATCTACATATATATATATATATATATATATATATATATATATATATATATATATATATATATATATCTTTTTCCTATCTCCTAATTCCATTTCAGTCTCCCTCTCCTCTCTCGCCCCTAGATTCCCTTCCCCTTTCTGTCCCTCTCTCCTCTCTCCTCTCTTCTCTCTCCTTTCTATCTGTTCATCTCCCCCTCCCATCGTCTCCTTCATCGCTGATCTTATCTATTTTACACGTGTTTCTCTCGAGATGTTATCTCTGTTTTTTCTTTTTCTTGTGTCGTATCCGGGGAGTTTTGTGAGGGAGATTTTGTTGCTGGTATACTTGATGTTTGCTTTCTTCTTCTTTATATGTATATATATATATATATATATATATATATATATATATATATATATATATATATATATATATGTATATATATATATATATATATATATATGTATATATATATATATATCTATATATATACATATATATATATATATATATATATATATATATATATATATATATACATATATATATATATATATATATATATATATATATATATATATATATATATATATATATATATATATATATATATATATATATATATATATATATATATATATATATATATATATATATATATATATATATATATATATATATATATATATATATACATATATATATATATATATATATATATATATATATATATATATATATATATATATATATATATATATATATATATATATATATATGTCTATATATATACATATATATATATATATATATATATATATATATATATATATATATATATATATATATATATGTATATATATATATATATATATATATATATATATATATATATATATATATATACATATATATATATATATATATTTATATATATATATATATATATATATATATATATATAGACATATAGATATATATATATATATATATATATATATATATATATATATATATATACATATATATAAATATATATATATATATATATATATATATATATATATATATATATATATACATATATATACATACATATATATATATATATATATATATATACATATATATATATATATATATACATATATATATATATATATATATATATATATATATATATATATATATATATATATATATATATATATATATATATATATATATATATATATA
>BOPN01003719.1:22140-27140 GCA_017312705.2 Penaeus japonicus | reverse complement strand
AAATAGAGAGATAACTATTGTGAATAATCAACCAACAGAGAGACAAGACCAGAGAAGAAGATGAAGAGTCTTTTTTTTTTTTTTTTTTTTTTTTTTTAACACCAGAGCCTACTACCGCAGCTACCCAATCCGGATTGAAGGGCTAGAAGTGTTTGTGCTCCTCATGATATCGAATTATTATTTTTTTCCATTTGCATTCAGGTCTGTCCGTCTTTGTCCCTACTTCTCAGTCTGCCTCTCTCTCTCTTTATCTATTTCCTCTGATAGGAGAAAGAAATGGAGAAAGCTTAGTTTGAAAGCATACATTGTCTCTTTCTCTTTCTCTTCTTTCTCTCTCTCTCTCTCTCTCTCTCTCTCTCTCTCTCTCTTTCTCTTTTTGCGTGTGTGACTATTACCCCTTCTTCCCTCTCCCTATAGATAATCGACATGACCTGTACTATGGAGGCTCTATCTAGAAACAAAACACAATACTGAAATTCACTGATTCTGTATCAATTTTACATATGTCACTGTTATACTTTCCAGGAACCAATCTACGGGGAACACTGCTTTTGTAATAAAGCTTAAACTTCGAGAATACTTGTAAGCGGAACTGACGTGGAGTTCAGCTAAGTTAGAATTACAGAATCCAAACCCACTCCAGTATCATGTGACAGGAACTCAGGTCATAACCAAATGTCACCAAGTAGACAAGAAACTCATTTTTTAAGTTCTTCAATAAAGGAAAATAAAAGGAGTATCTGCCAATAATATTTCTGAAATTCAAATGAGAGGGAATGGCAACGAAAACACACTGTTATCATCTTGGGACACAAATTGAGTACTTATGAAATATATGAAGAATGGGCAAATACCTGTGAATACTAACTATGGGCAGAGGCATATGATGAGGAAATCCCCTAAAGTTTACTGTGTGTAGTACATAATACAAAGACAATCTAATACTAATTTCCATAACATTATCTAAAAAAGGACCAAAAGAGAGAGAGATAGATATATGAATAGATAGACCGATAAAGAGAGAGATGGATATGTGTATAGATAGATAGAAAGACAGGTAGATAGAGAGAGAGAGAGAGAGAGAGAGAGAGAGAGAGAGAGAGAGAGAGAGAGAGAGAGAGAAAGAGAGAGAAAGAGAACGGAAATTCATAGCTAAAGTGAGTCGACTCTCAATTGTGGCAACTGCGTCAGTCAAGGACATATACATAAGCAACTGTTTTCAAGGTTTAATATTCATGTTGATGATAATAGCGATTGCAGAGCGAGAGAGCTAGAAAAAATACGCCCTATGAGGCGGACCAGTTCCTAACACTTTATCACTTTGTACTATCGCGAATATGGGAAAGATAAACTTTTTTTCTCTCTGCGGACTCAGTTAAGCGAAGTTTGGTCTCCTATTTCAACCGAACATGGCTTCCATCCAAAGCTGGATATCTGAATTGGAAAATTACAAGATAATGTAAGCGAACTAATACACAGTTCATTCATTAATAAGATTGCAACCTTTGCTGTAACTGCCGAGTAAGATTTGGATGTTGATGTTAGAGTTTATTTGAGAAAATATCAAGACAATATTATGGTATCTGATATAGATGTTGCTGTATACACGGATATATAGTACACTATTAGGTGTACTATATATGATGAGAAAATTACCCCCCTAGTCTTGCTTATTATTTTTGGAAAGAACCACAATTCTTTCATTTTGAAATCTTGAAAAAAAAAAAAACACCTTGACGAAATCACGGAAGTTCACGTGTCGGGATATTATGATAATGGAGCACTTAAATCCCAGCATTGGGTCCGGGGGCATCTGATGAGCTGGGTTCAGGGGCTCACCATTTATACAGACTTCCCTATATGTGCAGTTATGTCCAAGGAGAGCGCGCCAGATCCTGTTCTCATATCTCACTGATGGTGTATCAGTTGAGTTCAAACTATTTATATTACTTAGCCTTTTTGTAGGAAATATATTCATTATTAGAACAGATAAGTAAAAAATGTATAAATTTTGTCAAAGAAAAAAAATCTTGTAAGAGTATAGATCAAATTCTGTACTTCCTACTTTTTATTATCGTATTTCTAAAATCCCAATCTGTCTCTTTTTTTTAGCATTTTCCTTTCTTAGCACTTTCTAATTATTCTTTTAAGTTTGTGGTCCTAAACCAGTGGTCGAGAACCTTCAGCTCTTTTAGGAGACCTGTGTGAACCTTGCCCCTTTCTTATAAAATATCCAGGTTGCAGAGAAAAAGTAATATCAGAAATATTGCATAGATAGTCACAGCACCATTCAGTAGGTGACCAGGTCTTTGCTAAATTATTACTATTATTTTTTGCAATGCTATTATTATCATCATTAGTAACATCATCATTATCATAAATATAATCAAAATCTTTATCAGCATTATTACTAACATTATTATCAACATTAGCATTATTATCATCAAATTGCATTGATTACCTTGCTTATAGGAATATTTTACTACCGTATGAGATTACAGACGAGGAAAATCTTAATGTCTCGTATCTCCATTCATAATCTACACTGCGGCTCCAGAAGTACTGCTTTTCTGCCAACTCTGAGGAAACGGGGTCCTTACAGCTCCTGGATAGCCGACCTCTGGCCCAACTAAGTCTGGCCCAACTATCGGCGTTTCACAGGACATGGCCTATGAGACGTTCAGGGAAAGGCGGCTCATAATGTTATCAACTCGGGAACCCAGCAGGTTTGTGACATCTCATTGCAGGGCCGGTGCTGTCAAATGAAGCTTGCTGTGGAGGAAAAGAAAAGGATGATTTGGTAATGAGGATAATGATAATGGTAAAAAGGATGATAAGAATAATGGTAATACTACTATTAATAATAGAGATAATATCAGTAGTAATGATAATGAAGACAACAATGATATCATAATGAAGATACAATTAGTAATGATTACAAGAATAATAATGATAACAGTACCAATGATGATAATGATAACATTAAGGATGGTAATCATAACCATAGTATTGATAATGATAAAGAACACACTAACAAAAAGACGAGAATAATACTTATCATAAAAATGATAATCATAATAATGATAAATGCTGATAATAAAGTCAATAATCTTCAATATCATGATTTTTTTTTCATTGTTACTACTTTTACTATTATCATTATATCATCATTATCATTATTAGCACTATCCACTGAACTGCATCAACTCACTGCAATATACTGTTATATTATCTACCTCCTATAATGAATATGATAATAAAAAGAGGATGACCAAATTAATTGATAGATAGAACAGACAAAAAGTAGATTAGATTGAATTATAAAAATAATTTGGCAAGCATTATGTGACACGAATGGGTGGGTAAAGTAAAATTTTAAAACTCAAAGAATCATGAGATAGACGGAAAAAGGTGAAGAAATGAGAGAGAGAGAGAGAATAAAAACAACCAGATAGAGATATAAAGAGAAAGAGAGAGAGAGAGAGAGGGGGGGGGGGGGGCAGGGAAAGTATAGTTAGCTGTAGAAAAAGAAAGAGTGAATGAGAGAGAAGGGAGAGAGAGAAGTATAGCTGCAGAAAGATAGATAGATAGATAGATAGATAGATAGATAGATAGATAGAGAGAGAGAGAGAGAGAGAGCGGTTGAGTGAGAGAGACAGAAGAAGAATGCGAAGAGGGAATGCCTTCTCTTTTCAATGAAATAACCAGTCGGATCTCCCCCCCCCCCCACCGCTTCTTTTTCCTTCGATTTTGAACTCCCCGCCCCCTTCTCCATTCCCTTCGTCTCCCTATCTCCACTTTCTACTTACCTTCGCCACTTTCCCATCTCCCTTTCGTCCATTCCTTCCGTTCCCTCCACTCCCTCATTTTTTTTTCTTTCAGCTCCATTTTAATTTGCCACCCTTTCCTTCCCATTTCCATACTCCTCTCTCCTCCTCCTTCTTTTCGCTTTACCTCCCTCTTCACTCTTTTTTTTCTGTCCCTTTCACTCCTTACTCCCTCCCTCCCTCCCTCCATCCCCCATCCCCTTCACCTAACTCTCCCCTCCCTCCTCCACCCTTTCCCTTCATCTGACTCTTCCCTCCCTCCTCTTCTGTTCCTTTCAATAACGTCTTTCCTCCCTCCCTCCCTCCCTTCTTTTTCCCTTCCTCCCTCCCTCACCACCCTCACCTCCAGCCCCTTAGCCCCCCGCCCCCCTCTCTCCGAATCTGACTCTTCCCTTCCTCCTCTTCTGTTCCCTTCAATAACGTCTTTCCTCCCTCCCTCCCTCCCTTCTTCTCCCTCCCCCTCCCTTCTTTCCTTCCTCCTCCTCACCACCCTCACTTCCAGCCCCTAGCTCCCCTCACCTCCAGCCCTTTAGCTCCCCCCCCTCACCTGTTTATCCCCCCCCTCACCTCCAGCTCCTAGCCCCCTCTCTCCGAATCAGAAAGGCAAACAGGAGTCGACATAAGCAATGAATCTGCCGACTGCTCGAGGCAAGAAAACATTATTTTTGCATAACGAAGAGGCAATGGCTCTCTCTTGAAGCCGGGGGGAGGGGGGAGGTGGAGAAGAAGAAAGAGGGAAGGAGAGAAAGAGAAAGAGAGGGGGGAGGGAGAGAGGGAGGGGTGAAGGCTGGGCTAGGCAGGAGAAGGAGGGGAAGATAGCAGGAAAAAGAGAAAGGGCAAAGAGGGTGTTGGAGGGGGGGGGAGGGGATTGGGGGAGGGACAAGGGCGAAAGACAGAGGATATGAGGGAGAAATGGGGAAGGATGGGGGGATAGGGGGTGGTAAGGGGGAGGGAGAAAGAAGGGTGGGAAGTTAAGAAGATAGGAAAGGAAATTGGAAAAGGGAAGGAAAGAGGGAGAAAGGAATAGAAAAGCAAAAAAGGACGAAGGATAATGAAATGGAGAGTGCAAAGAGAGATAGAGAGGGAGGATGAAAATAGGGGAAGAAGATGCTGAGGGAGGGGAAGAAGGGGGAGGGAGGAATAAAGGAGAAAAGGATAACATATGCAGGAAAG
>BOPN01003719.1:12140-14640 GCA_017312705.2 Penaeus japonicus | reverse complement strand
ATTATTTTTACTAATATCCTCATTCTTAACATCATATCTAGAATCATTATGCCTATCATTATTTATAGCATAATCATCATTACTATTGTTAAAGTAAATGTTATTATCATTGTCATCATCATTATCATTATCACCATTACTATCATCATTTTACTATCATCATTATTATTGTTATAATTGTTATTATGTCATCGTAATTATTATCGATTTTATGTTGTTATTATCATTATAATTGTCAGCATTGTTGTTGTTATCATTATCCTCATTATCATTATTATTATAATAATTTTGGTCATTATTAAAACTTTTATCATCGTATTATGATAATGATAATAATGATTATTGTTATCATTACCCTGATTTTTTTTTTTATCATTTTCATTTTAATATCATTCCTATTTATCGTATCACTATCATTATCAGTGTTGTCATTATTTTTATCATTATTGAAATTATCATCATTGTTATTATTATGACTACTATCGTTATCACTTTTTTATTTTATCATAATTCCGTCATTATTGTCATTATCAATGTCATCATTATCATTACTATTATCACCATTTTCATCATTCTATTACTCTACTACTACTGCTGTTATCACTATCAATTATCCTCATCAATATTAGCGATATCGTAATAATGTTGATGCTGATAACAAAGATAAAATAAAACAATGAAAAAAGATAATGACTAAACTGATAGTCATAATGATAACAATAAGATTGATAATAATCATAATGATGATGATAAAAGAAGTTAATAACGGAAATATAATAATTCAGTGGATAAATAGATAATAAAACAATCGGAGTAATATCTTTAAGATGCCTCTCCCCCTGAGATACTAGCCCCCCCCCCCCCGCGCGGAAAACGAACAAAAACAAACAAATAGCGAAAAAAGTTAGCGCAACGAATCTAGCAGTAAGCAAATCTAGCGGAAACAACACACGAGGCTTTGTAATAGTTCGTTGTAAATACCTCACGAATATATATGTTTGTGATGAGGAATATTGTGATGAACAACGCTATGAATTAACTCTAAAAATAAACTAATTAAACTCACACGGTTAATTAGATACTAAATCCACGTAATAATGGACATTTTCGCTTAATTTTATGAGATGAGTAGTGGAGTCGTTGTAGCGGAATGCGCTTTTTTTTTTTTTTTTTTTTTTTTTTTTAATGGAAGACCACTTTGCAATATCGTCTTCGTCAATTGCTCATTTTGAAAACGTTTGACATACCGGGAAAGTAGGAGAGAAAATTATGCTTTATTCCGTAAAGCAAACCGGTATTTTAGCTTAGTTGTTATTGAATCCACCGTATGATTGTTGTTATAATCATCTCTTTTATCGTTGTTGTTTTATCTGTTGCTGTCGTTGCTATCGTTGTTATTGCTAT
This sequence comes from Penaeus japonicus, assembly GCA_017312705.2. Classification (NCBI taxonomy): domain Eukaryota; kingdom Metazoa; phylum Arthropoda; class Malacostraca; order Decapoda; family Penaeidae; genus Penaeus; species Penaeus japonicus. The sequence continues at coordinate 13,236 of BOPN01003719.1, read as the reverse complement.
CGCCGTTATCATTCCTATTCATGTTATCATTATCATTATTATCATCATGATTATCATCATCATCATTTTTAGTACTAATACTACTACTACTATCCCCCTTCTCATTATTCTCATTCTCCTCATTATCACCCTTTCTATCCACAACCTCCCTCTCTCTCCCTTCGTCTCATTCTCTCTCATTCTCCCCATCCCTTCCCTCTCTCTAGAAAGCCTCACATCTCATACTCATTATTCAATTTCTTGGAACTTCATAACAAATCTACAGAATGCCTGAAAAAATAGTTCAAATATATCGTCTATCAACAAAGCTATTCCTAAAAAAGATATACACTAAAATCACCTGTATTCACTAACTTCATAAGACTCAAAATATCATTCCATCCAAAGCACTCATTTGTTTACACAAGCTCGTGAGAAATTATGTGTTATGATAGAGGGGTGGGAGGAGTGTGTGGGGGGGGGAGGATGGAGTGAGAGAAAGAGAGAAGACGGAAGAGAACAGGAGTGAAGGGATACAAAAAGGAGAGGAAGGGAGGGTATGGGAGAGTGTAAACAGAGGATAGAAGAGGAGGAAAAGGAGAGAGAGGCCATTGGAAGGAAAATTAGAATAAACGGGAAAGAAAGAGAGAGAAAAAAAAAGGAAGAAATAGGAAAGGAGGTAGAAAGAAGGAAAGAAAGGAGAAGATAGGAGGGGAAACAGAAGGGATAACAATGAAAGGAAAGGAAGAAAAGAGGAGAGGAAGAAGAAGAAGAAGAAGAAGAAGAAAGAGACGAGGAAAGGAGGAAGTAGGAAGTGGGGAAGATAGAAGTGCTAAACAAAGAAGATAAAAAATGGATGGAGAAAATAATACAGTTCCTGATTAGCTTTTCGCAGAACTGATACTTCCTTCTCGCTCAATCAATTCATTTTTTTGTTATTATTTTTTGTTTCATTCCCTTCTCCTTCTTTATCTATTTGCTTTTATTTACTTTCGGTGTTGGAGGAGAGGATTAATTTGCGTGGAGTAGAAGGTGAAGTCAAAGTTGTAAATGATCAGGAAAAATGACTAAGGAAAGAAAATGAGGAAGAGGTAGAAAGAATATTGAGGATAAAGAA
>BOPN01003718.1:133537-136037 GCA_017312705.2 Penaeus japonicus | reverse complement strand
TAAAAAAATAAACATAAAAATAAGTTGCCAGATTAGTCATTTGCGTGTAAAGTGTTAATGTGCACGATATTATTTGGCATTGCTTCGTAATTTTCTCTTTCAAATTTAATAACACTTGGTGGGCCGTATGAATTCCTTTGGCGGCCCGTAGTCTGCTCACACCTGTGTTACATTGTGCTTACTTTTATCTATTTTTCCTTGCCATGTTGGTGATCAGCCACAATGTGTTCCAGACAGCCCTTTTGTGCTCCTGCCTGTTCCCGGTAGAGAGTGAACCACTGCTGTAATCCGGAGCACAAAATCCTATTACAAACTTTGAGTGAACTGTTAATTACGTTAATCTCTCTGTAATGCCTTGCCTCTGCCCTTTTCCTGTTCTTAAAAGTTGCATAGAACTTTGCTCTCGACTATACACTGGTGAAGCTTCCAGAACTAAACCTATTGTTATAGATGGTCCCAATTAGCAGGATAATCAGGACAGGCAAAAAATTAACCATATTTGTATTCAAAGATTTGAATGGGGCCGTTACTACACAAAGAGCAACTGGATCATCCATTATCGGCATAAAAACCTTTAATGACACCTTTGTATGCTAATGAGTTATCATCCACATCATTCATGGAACTCTCATAAAATTCCTTCAGCTCCTGGTCTAACGTTTTTTGTCGAGGTTCATTGAAATCCTTACCCCCCCCCTCCCCCCTTCAAGTCAGCCACCACCCAGACGCACCAGCTGTCGGTATCCTTTACTAAACTTGCGTCCCATCGGTCCTCGCCGATACCCGTCCGTCCACGTGCCACCACGTGTGATTTGGCACGTTCGTAAAGAGTGTCTGATAGCCTATACGCCATGTCATTCATATCAACATCCTCATTGAATGCAAATTTTGAATTACTGGCAGAACCGGTAAACATATCATTGTTAATAGTCTGGGGTTTCTGTGGTTTCCATGACAACTTGCCACACATCTACCTCTCTTCCATGGCCCAAGAGCCGCCCAGGTTGCAAGCCTGGCGGTGCAAGGTGCATGGTCACACTTCATCTACGGCCACAGGTGTATGGTCAGATGACAAACGCAATGTCTGGTGAACCTCAAACCTTCTTATATTATTAACAAACTCTGACACCCACCTATTTCTCTTCTGATTTACCTTTTAAATGTAGTGACGGGCTGTAGGTTGCTGATTACTAATACTGAATTTTCAACATAGTTGTCGTTAGGCGTATTGACGCCATCATCAAGAGGACAAGAATAATTATCAACATCGGGTAACTCACTGCGAGTAGGCAGACCTTTTACATAACATTTAATTCAAACGACCAATAATACAATACTTTGTATCAGTTTGCACCTGTCATCAATTCTTACAAAGTTGAAAATCACTAGAAGGTAAAAAATACAGGGATCACTGGGTGGCATGTAACGGAATCCAAATATCACATTAGCCACACTTGGTCCTGTGTTCTGCTGTCGGCCTGTGTCACTTAATTAAAACGAAAGATAGTTCTTAATCAACAAAATTGTGCAGCGACGATACTCTGACCCACACCATACATTTGTTTAAGGCTACATTAAAAAAATGGTAACTCAGTACGGCTAAATGACACTCGATCACCGACCGGGCTTATTATTGCCACGCGCTCTTCAGCAAGGAACATCTTTCCCTGGTAATATTAGAGCGGAAATCATTGAATAACGCAATAAAAGCTATTCTCCCAATGAAGTGGAAAGTATTACTATACACCGTAAGGTCATCGTAACTATGGTAGATTGTATAACATATCAAGTGTTGACAGGTACCCGTTAAGCCTCAACATGCTACATTTGTAAGGCAGAATCTTCAGAAATTAATAAAAGTCATGGATGAAAATATTATCAATCGAAAGCACTTCAGATTCTTGTTTCCCCTCTGCACCTCTTAATAAATGCAATGTTATGTATCCTCCAAATTGTACTTCATAAAAGTTTCTATAGATAGAAATGCCATGTTACAAAATAACAAATAATGTTGACTTTCTAACCCAAGTTAAAGGGAGTTCTAACAATGGCAATGTTTTTTTTTTCTTTCACAGTTGACGAAAATGTATTTATGACTATCATCTCATTATAACTATTTGACTATCAGTTATTCTTAAAGCTCTCAACTTCAGTTATAAGATCAATGTGAATGAGTTTGATATTTCTGTACGCGAGATTCCCGAATTGTACATATAGCTATATTCATAGTTTATCATATATCCCTGTGCTATGGTTATACACGGGGCGGAAGTCATTTCTGCATTCCAGGGGGACAAGCAACAGAAGAAGAGAGTGAAGTGAAACACAAGATCATAGGATTTAACAGGATTTAACAGCATACATCACACTTAGAATATATAGCTGATGATATGCATGCTTTTGGCATTCGATCTTGAACACCATTGATGGTGACAATGACAATGATTATGATAGTAAAAGTGACATTTATTTTGGTTAGATTGACAGTGAGGGTGACTAT
>BOPN01003718.1:106037-111037 GCA_017312705.2 Penaeus japonicus | reverse complement strand
TGCAATGAAGATTAGGATTTCGATTCCATATATAACTAACAGGTCATGCACACTTTGTGGTCATGATGTAAGACAATCTTATAGTTTGCATTATATGAACCCAAGTCCGATTTCTTAAAAATATTCTAAAGTAATCGGTAATCAATGGAGATATATAAGGTCTTTAATTGCCATTAGAACTATGACCGTTGAAGGATATTCGCTTATTGACCGTTGACTGTGACCGACGTACATTTACTGTTGAACGGTTTTGCATGTGCAGGTACTAATTAATGCCATCCTCTGTTGCAAATAAAATTGATGGAAATGCCTTATAGAATAGCATGTTGTGGTTCGAGCGTCTTTTTCATAAGGAAAGAGAAGACCGCAATCTACAATCAACCTTGGCCCTGTCGCCGAGACCATAATTGTAATTGTAAATTGAGTTAAACGTGTCATTCATAAACTGGAACTGTGGCTTAAGATTACTGGTGAGAACATGAAGGTCGTGCAAAGGCTCCATCCCGCGGCAATCCGTGTTGCAAACAAAGCTTTTGCTTTGCTTTTGCGGAAGGATATGAGGCTCGTGGGTGGATGATGCCAGATTCTATTTACACGTGCGTGTGTCTGTGTGCATGTATATATATATATATGTGTGTATGTTATATATATATATATATATATATATATATATATATATATATATATATATATATATATATATATATATATATATATATATATATATATATATATATATATATATATATATATATATATATATATATATATATATATATATATATATAAGTGTGTGTGTGTGTGTGTGTGTGTGTGTGTGTGTGCACGTATGTATGTATGGCCTGTGTATCAAGGTACATATCTGTACATGAACACAGTGTCAGAATAGATATGAAAATATTGATAAAATCCGCCACAAGTTATATCAACCAAGCCCCCCCCCCCCCATGCGACCGCCTCACATGACCCGTGACCCCATGTGACCGCCTCACGTGACCCGTGACTCTCCAAACGACTGCAGAATTCCAGGACAAATCAGACGCCAGTCGTGACGAGCAAACTTCGACCTTAAGAGATTCTGAGTGTCTGCCGGAAGTCGTTCGGAAGGGGCGGGGCCTCGAAAGTGGACCGTTACCCCTTCGGCCAATCAGAGTCCAGTCTAGCCATGACCTCGACCAATGAGCGAGGTCAACGGGAGCCCCTTGGAAATGACCTTGTTTATCCTAACCGGCACCGGTATTGGTGACCTTATTTCATATACTGTATTTTAGTGTTCTCTGTAGGATTATAACTCTGGTCTCGTAAGCTTTGCCGAGGTTTTAGCTTTCTTTATAGAGTGTAATTCATGTCTTTATTGTTATTGCATATAATGTTATATTTATCATGAGCTATTATTGATATTTTGACTTACGTGTTTCATGATCGACTTTTGTTAATATTTGTGTTAAGTAGATGTGTTTGTCTAGTGTATGTAGGATGTTATAACAGATACACTGCTCTGACACTGTGTCAGCGAGTGCTGACTCGTGTTTACTGTGTAAATGAGTGTTGACCCAATCTGAGCTTGATCTTTAGCCACCATATATATATATATATATATATATATATATATATATATATATATATATATATGTATATATATATATATATATACATATATATATATATATATATATATACATATATATATATATATATATATATATATATATATATATATATATATATATATGTGTATGTGTGTGTATATATATGAATAAAAATATAAATAATTATGTACACAGCCGTCTACAGGAAAGTAGGCGTAGCTATTCCAAGTGTCAGCTTGGGTCGCGATTTCCTGATTGGCTGACTTCGGTTCATCATAATTCATAGGTCCGCCCTCGGGTCAGCCTTTGAGGGTGATATTCCTATGATGGGGATATGACCAGAATATCCAGAAGGGCTAAAGTTGCAGGTGCTGTCTTTAACGAATCTTTGCCCGATCCTGGGGGATATACGAAATCCGATAATTGTGAAGGTCACATCTGTGTATTGTAATTTGATCATGTATCTCAGGTCAGACATATGCTCTGTTAACCGTTAAACATAAATACTTTCATATATGTGTATGTGTATGTGTGTGTATGTGTGTCTGGTATGTGTGTGTGTGTGTATGTTTGTATGTATATATTTACAAATATAAAAAGAGAGAGAACAGCAGATTATAACATTTCACTTTGTATTAACTCTTAGACGCCTTTGAATCAGTGAAATTCCAGCTGCCATAGAGGCTCTGCTTTCAACATGCAATATCATTCATGAAAGCATAAAGATCCGCATTTTTTCCCCTGACAGAAAAATATTACTGCGTGCCATGAAGTAGTTTATACAGAACTTAACTGGGAATAAGAGGAAAAACAGTTTAAAACTGATGGTGAATTCTCAACATATTGCGTTTACCAATGACAGTGTTATGGTTTCTGAAGATCCAACAGAACTGCAAGGAGTGCCAAAACAGCTAAACACCAAAAGCAAAGCAGTTAACCTGAAAATGAACTTGAAAACGTTAAATCCTTTTCAATAACCTTAAAGATGAAGACCCTGAAATCAAAATTGAATATATATATATATAGATATATATATATATATATATATATATATAGATAGATAGATAGATAGATAGATAGATAGATATATGTGTGTGTGTGTATGTGTGTGTGTGCGTGTATAAGCGCGGCGACGAGAACAAAAGGAGAGTACACCCCCCCCCCCCAGGTTGCCGAAGGAACGACGGAGAAAATTGATCTCTTCATCCAGATGCTGCGGGTCACAGATGCGAAGGGCGCGAAGGAAGAGTAACCACAATAAAAATGATGATAATGATGATATGATAAGGATGATAACAATACCAAGAACAACAATAATGATAATCGTAATATTGATGATGATAAAAAAAACACATTATAATCTTAATGAAAATGATAAAAGCAATTATGATGAGGACAATTATAACGATAATTAAAAAAGGATATTATGTTAATGATAACAATAGGAATGATGATGATGAAGATGATGGTGATGATGTTGATGATGATGATGATGATGAAGATGAAGGTGATGGTGATAGTGATGACGATGATGGTGATGATGATAATGATGGCAAGGATGATAATGAGGATGAGGAGAATGATAATGATGAAGATGATGACGTTGATGATGATGATAATAATGATAATGACAATACCAGAATGCTAATGCTAAAAATGATATTGATTATAATGAAAAGGATGATAATAATGATAATAATAATGATAGTAATGATAACAATGATGATGATAATGATGATAGTAACAATACAGTAATGATGGCGTAAGAGTGTATGGCTGTGTGTATGTTAGTTGCTCTGCGACTTTGGTTGTATAATGATAATGATAAAGATGATGAAAATAATCATAAGAGCCTTAATAATGATAATGATGGTGGAAATAATCATAGCAATCTTAATAAGAATGATCATAATAACAATGATACTTATAATGACAATGAAAATGATAATGATAGTGAAATTATGATGAGGTTGATAATGATAATGATAACAACTATGATCATAATAATAAAAATGATAATGATAAGGATAGGGATTAAAATATGCCCTGTTTGCGGGAGAGAGTGTGCCAGCGAGTGCTGACTCGACCTGAGCTTGGTCCTTACCCACCATGATGCCCAGCCACGGCAGTGACCGCCAGGCGACAGTGGAAACTCACGAGCTTGGACGGGGCTCGATCTGCCGACATCACAATGCTGATAACTATGATAATGAGGATAATGATGAGAATAACAACAACGTCAATAAAGATGTAAATGGTGATAATGATAACAACTATTATGATAATGATGATGCTGATGACGCTATAATTACTAATAATTATGATAATGATGATAATGAGGATGAGGAAAGTAGTGATACTAATGATGATAGTGATTATAGCATACAGGATAATAATTGCAATGATGGTTTCAATAGTAGTATTAATGATAACAGTTACTACTACTACAACTACTACCACTATCAATATTGATAATAATAAAAATAAACTACGCCATGGCCGGGAATCGAACCCGGGTTTACCTGCTTGGCTAACGATGAGGGCCAACTACACCTCAGCCCTGACCACTAGACCACCATGGCAATTATGATAAAGACAATCTGGGATTTAAATCTTACGGAGAGAGAGAGCGAAGGAGAGGGAGGGGGAGACAGAGAAAAGGACATACACACACACACGCACACACGCACACACACACACACACACACATATATATATATATGTATGTATGTATGTATGTATTTATATGAGTGTGTCTGTTATATCACATTTTCATTATTCATTCACGTATCTTGTATGTATTTCATCTATATTGTTTATCAAAATCATATTCTTATTTTGGGTTTCGTTTCGCTACGTTCATGCTTGCCTTGATGTGTTTTGCAATGCACTCTCAGGAAATTTGTGTTGCGTTCCTATCTTGTACAGAATTCTTACTTTATCATGTTTTGTATCGAGTTTTGTATGTGTATTTTGTATTTTGTTTTGTATTTTGTATTTTGTTTTGTATTTTGTATATCACTATTATTACTACCACTGTCAGCCGCTAATAGTAAAGTAGATGAATTATTCTGTGTTCGAGGCTGTGAATATATTGTGTATGTGTGTAAGCATTGTAGATTTATACATACATACACAAATGATACCCAAAATGATAATGATGATGATGGTTGTAATTATGAAAAAAATATGATCATGATGACGATTATTCCGCTGTAACTACTAATAATGACAATGAAGCATCAGATGGTGATTGTGATGGGAACGATGGTGATAGTGATAATGATGATGATAATGATAATAATAATGACCGAGGCGATGCTTATAATAGTGATGAAGATAGTGTTTATAACGATAACGATGGTGATAATGCGAATGATATAACCAATGATGCTTATGATAAATAAATCA
>BOPN01003718.1:72500-75000 GCA_017312705.2 Penaeus japonicus | reverse complement strand
TCCCTCCCTTCCGCACGAGACGTGCTTCTAGGGCTTCGCCAAGAAGGACCCACAATGGTGTTCCTGGGTCATCCTTGGCGTCTACCACACACAAGGAGTGATGCAACGAAAGTGGTTTAAGGCGGAGGAACGTCCAGTAATTGCGACGGGACGATTTCATTACTCCCGTCGTTCAGCTCCGTCTCACAGCGATGGAAACATGAGAGGAGGAGGGGGAAAGAAGGAGAAGGAGAAGGAAGAGGAAGATGATGAAAAAAAGAAGAAGGAGGAGCAGAATGAGTTGGAGAATGAGAAGAAAGAGAAGGAGGAGAAGAAGGAGGAGTACCCCAAGAGCGAAATCAAGGGAGAGAAATAAGACGCAAAGTGACCCAACAAGTGGTGCTATACATGAGCACTCGGGGGGAGCAAGAGGCAGCGTCCCCTCTTGGCAGAGATGGGGACTACCATCACCTTCAAGAGACCTACCGAAGACGATGACAATATAGCCGCACTCGAGCTCAAACGCCCATCATGGCTCGTTTATTCCCTAAGGTTCACTGCCGCAGAAGGAGATAGAGAACAACGGACGAGGAAGCAGGGACACGGGACGAAATCATAGGATAGAGGAAGAAAGGCGAGAGGGCCAAGGGACACGGCGCAAGAGACACGAGACAAGAAAAGTGGAACATGGGACGACAAGCGAAGTAAAAAAAAATAAAAAATAAAAAAAAAGGAAAAAGAAAAACGATGGGCTAGTGGCAGACACGAAGGACGAGAGACAAGGAGCCAGAGGATAAGAGACCAAGCACAAGAGATATGAAACAGGGGATGGGAGAAGTAGGGGTACCCGGGGGAAGGGGACGAGGAGGAGAGGAGAGGTTACACGCCCCCTATCCTCCCCCCTCCCCTAGTTTGAGCTTCCCATGCCATCCTACTCCGAAAAGCATGACGCATCTCAGGTCAGTGATCCAGGAAGACGTGTTGCTAACGGAAATTAATGGTTGCAGAGGTGGAAATGAGGTTCAAAGGGCGAGCTTGAAGGATGAGGTAGTGTGAGGGCAAACCGTAGGAAGGAGGGAATGGGTGGGGTTGGGGGGTTACAAAAGGGTGTGTGTGTGATGACTGGGAAGTCGAGGTGAAGATAGAGAGTAGTAGGTGGAAGGAGGAAGGCAGACGCTCAGTCAAGAGATAAAGGGAAATGGAAAGTGAAGTCTGGATATGACAGAACCAGGGTGATGTTGAGGACTGAGGGAGCAGAGCGCGAGATACAGGTGGAGGCAAGACAAAGGAAAAGGAGAATGTGGCGAATGAGGAGGAAAAAAAGAGAGAGTAAGAGTACGAGGAAGAGGAAGAGGACGTTGAGAAAGAGGTAGAGGAGAAGGTAGTGGGTCTGGAAGGCAGATGACGTGGAGATGGGGGTGGAGGGGGCGGGGGGTTTCACTATTGATTCGGATGCTCATTCAGCAGGCAGACAGCTCGGCTCCCCCGCCAGTGTGGGTACGATAACCCAGACAATCCATGTGGGTGGCCATAGTTGCCACCGTGCACGAGCGAACACTGCTATGCCCAAGCATCATACACACTGTATTACTTTGAGATATATAGCGTACTACAGCGAACTTTCTCGGAACAGAGTAAAAGTGAACTGTACTATCGCCGTGTAAAATGTGTAGTATGTAAACGCTATATGCAAAGTTTACTATACTACAGCGTTGAATATATAGTGGTAAGCCCGCGAATTTGATGTATCATTACGGTGCAATAGCAACCCATGTTTCAGTCCTGCATTCAGTGTACCTGCTCATGCAATGGCGCTGTGCATATCCAAATACCTGCTGTAACTAGGTGCATGCTCGTCGGGAAGCTCTGTGACATGGAAGTTACAGGTGTCTTCGGGATCGATGGGGCTTCGGAAATTTAAAGTTGTATCAGTAACTTATACAATCGCGACGGAGGAATCTGACATGCACGCAATCCGAGATCGCTCTCAAGATGACAAGGAAGACTTTGGCATTCAAAATGGGATGGCAGTGGCGGTGCGAAGGTGGTAGCGGCGATCACGACGATGCTGAATACTAACAACAAGAATCGAAGACAACAACCACACAATAACCAAACCACAGCAACAATAATAACAACGATAACAACATAAAAATCTGAGACGAACGAAAAGATCGACCAAAAACAAGAGAAGGAAGAGAAAACCCTCACACGCAATGAATGAGCTGGAAAAAAACCCTGATAATGTTGATGAATGGCCCGAATCAACAACAGAAAGTGTAACGTCGCAGGGGTCACTCCTATAACGCCAGAGGCCAAGGAGGCTCAGGGTTACGAGTCAATTCAAAAGGGACCCATATATCTTTCATAGACCAAATGCGGAGAAATGGAAAGAGGGAAAGTAAGCAGACTGCTAGATAGAAATAGATACAAAGATAGATAGATAAAAAGAAAAAAGGAGACAGAATGATAGACAGTTAGAAAGGGCAATAGAGCTAAAATAAATAGACAGATAGATAGA
>BOPN01003718.1:60000-65000 GCA_017312705.2 Penaeus japonicus | reverse complement strand
CATACTCCTTACTCCGTGCCTTTCCTTTCGCTTATTCTATTACTTACTTCCAGCCTTTCACTTTGCTCTTTCCTGCCAAGGCGACGCGGAAGTATGACGAGGGGAGAGGAGGGAGGGAGAGGAGGGAGGGAGAGGGACGGAAAAAACGAGAGGAAAGGAAGGAGTGAAGGAAGAAAGGAAGAAGGGAAAAGGGAAGGGGAGGGAAAACGAGAGAGAGAGAGAGAGAGAGAGAGAGAGAGAGAGAGAGAGAGAGAGAGAGAGAGAGAGAGAGAGAGAGAGAGAGAGAGAGAGTTTTTCAACACGGGATTTAAATGCATCCATAATATCACAAGGAGGAGGGATTCACAGCCACCAAATACAAATATCATTCAAGAGGCCTACGAAAGGAGAAGACTTCGGGGAGGAAGATAGAAAGAGGGGAGAGGAAGAAAGGGGGAGGGGGAGGAAGAAAAGGGGAAGGGGGAGGAAGAAAGGGGGAGGGGGAGGAAGAAAGGGGGAAGGGGAGGAAGAAAAGGGGAGGGGGGAGGAAGAAAGAGGGAGGGGCGAGGAAGAAAGGCGAAAAGGGGTAGAAGAAAAGAAGGAGGAGAAAGGAGGGAGAGGGAAAGGCAGTGACACTCCAGAGCTACCACCATTAATCACTGACCCGCCTAATGCACCTGCTGCTAACACAAGGTCAAGAGGTTCACTTGGCTGACCCTTTACCCCTATCAGCGGCGGATAATAAAACGCAAACAAAAAAAAAAATCAATTCGATAATGAATAAATACATAAATTCATTATATATAAAAAAAACACATGTTCTAATATCAAGGCTCACAAATAAATATCTCCCAGGAACACCAAGGTAGGACGAGCCGCAATATCAACAGAGAAACGGCAATATTGAAACTCGTTTGCAATGCATTACCCGAAGGTGTGACGTCATTACAAGGGTGGCACGGCGATCTGAAACCCTTTCGTCCCGATCGCTCAAACATCAGCGGCGATTTAAAACGCGCGATTAAATGGGGCAGCCGAATAAAGCGAGGACAAGGGGAAGAGGATAATCACGGGGTGAGGCGAGACAATGGAAAGAGTGGAAGGAGGAAAGGACGATAAATGGGAGAGGCGGGTGATGGAGAGGAGAGGAAAGTGAAAACCCAAATGGAAACAATGCAAAAGACAGGAAAGAGATGAAAATCCGGAAGAGAAAACAGTTAATAAAAATGGGGACGAGGCAAACGGAAGACAGGAAAGGTCAAGGCCAAGGGGCCGATGAATTATGAGAAAGGACATGGAGGAGTAGGAGTAGGAGGAGGAGGAGGAGGAGGAGGAGGAGGAAGAGCAGCAGCAGGATGAACAGGAATAGTAGTACAAGAAGAAGAAAAAACAGATAAAGAAGAGTGTAATAATAATGATGATATTCAAAATAATAATAATAAAAATAAAAAAACAATAAAAGGAAAACCCTTATCCCGGAGGCGGAATCAGCTGTCCACAGAGAGGAACAAGAGCAGCAGCAGCAAAAACAACGTCTCAGAAGAAAAACGAAGAGAAACAAGGGGTGGAGAGAGCCAGCCTACGAGAGCCAGAGACCCGCCAGCGAGCCACCAGGCCCGGGGATGGTGCCAAGATTACGACCGTCAACGCGAAACAGCCCGATACAGGAGCCGGCAGCGCGGCCAACCGCTGGACCCAAATCGATTACTGAAATTTATAGGAATTTTCCACTCTGTCAAGCCTACATATGACCTAGTCCCCTTCTTGCGTGTATGATGCAACATTGGGTTCAAAGGTATTAGCTTTTTTAGTTTAATTCAACTATTCATTTATGATCTTCTAACTTCTACTGAGCATTGGTCCAAACGAAAAAAACACACAAAAAAATGAACCATGCGTAATCTCCCTGTGTTCTCTCTTTATTTATGCCATAGTCTTTAAAGTACTTATACATGTAGAATACCCAAAACTATAAGAACACTAAAATAAAACGCAGTAAAATTGAAGAAAAAATGAAGAGAGAATTTGTTTCATTATCTTTTACAATATCTGTTAATCAGCACGGTCTTCCGCTCTTTTCTCCTAATTATGCCTTCGCGCGTTTTTGCCCCACACGCAAATTAGCCGCATCACATTAAATAAAGAAAATAATGCAGGCCCTGTATGATTTTTTTTTTTTTTTTACATAATTTCATCGGTTATTAAAAGGAATTCGAAAAAAGCTCTCTATCCATTTGTCAGACAGCTGTCTATCTGTCTTTCACGAATGAAAGGCCAAATTAAACATCCTGATGTTTTTATATCACTACCGTATAATCCAAGTAACTAATCGCAGGCTTTAAGCTATAACAAATGCTAAAATAAATAATCCTAATGGCCACAAACACACTGCCCTCGCCCAAACCAAGCTAATAATCAACACAAACACACTCCAACCGCTACTATCTGTTTAATTTGGGTTAATTAATGAGTTTAGAGCTGCCAACAAGTAATCATGCTAGTCCCCAATCCCTCGCTGCCAACAAACCAATCACAAAACTAGCAACTCAACCCGTGAAGCAACTTTTGTTATTGCACAGGCTTCCGATCCAACCCGATCGTTTTACGAGCGTTCATTATTTTTCGGGAAGGAAATGCGAAAATTGCTATAAAAAGAATACTCCTGTATTCCTAATTAACATAGTCTACGTGAGGAGCGGGTAGGTACCGCCGAAGAAGACAAAGGGGGAGAGGGTCGCACTATTGCAACACCCGCTCGCGGTTCGGCAATGGAGCGAGCTTCTGCCAGTATGCGAGGACAATTGGTTATAGCGCGCCTGCTTTCCCTCCATAAGGCTGCCGTGCCGCCCTGGATGTTCAGCCATGCTTAAAGCTACCAGATCCAACAAGCTGCTTCCATTTTTTCTCATACCCGAGGCACCCTGCTTTCATACTAGCTTGGGGTTAAGGGACGGAAACGTGCACTTACACATACCCACGTATACATATCCAACATAAAACACACACACACACATATATATATATATATAAATAAATAAATATATATTTATATATATATATATATATACATACACACACACACACACACACACATATATATACACATATATACATACAAATATATATACATATATAGATACATATATATACATGTATACATACATATAAATGCATATACATATATATATATATATATATATATATATATATATATATATATATATATATATATATACATACACACACATAATATCAAAAGAACAACATTTTGTCAGGTAACAGCAACTCGGCATACCGCCCAGGGATAAAGTACCTCTTGACTGTAAAATCCCGCATACAAACAGTCAGACAGATTTCTCTCTCTCCATATTCATCTCCATCTCCATCTCTGTCTCTCTCTCTCTCTCCCTCTCTTTCAGGAGAATCCATCAAAGGAACCAGACGACTGTTTTTTCCCCTCCCTCTCCTTTCCATTCTTTTTTCCCCCTCCCCTCTTCCTCCCGTGTCTTGAATCGCTTACAAAAGACTCTCCGAGTAATCGAAATTCGGAAGCGAAGACGAGATGTCTGCCTGGTTCTAGTAGCTCTCACAGGGAGCAGTGACAGCGATGGCAAAAAAGACTAAATGGAGAGAGACAAAAAAATGGATGGAGCTGCCGAGTCATGTCAGCCGACGGTCAGGTCAGGTCAGCCACGCATGTACATTATCCAGCTACAAGCATAAAGGGGACTGACCGCGAGAGGTCGCCGTGCCTATCAAAGAGACTAATGTCTTGTGGTGGAAGGAGTGCCTTACCACAGGGAACGGTGCCTACTAGGGGCAAGATAGTGCTTATCGTTCTGTGACAAGGAAAGCGCCCTCTTCGCTTATCGCTTGATTTGACAGGATCAATAAACCTCTTCACGATGTATGTGGCGCGTGATGAGGAATAAAACGGCCTAATCAAGTGTGTAACTTACACCAATAAAAATAAAGAGGAGGAGAAAGAGGAAGAGGAAGAGGAGGAGGAGGATGTGAAGAAGGATGAAGAGGGGGAGCATGAGGATGTGGAGAAAGAGATGATGAAAAAGAAGATGATGAAGGAGAAGAAGATGAAAGAGAAGAAGGAGACGGAAGAGGAGGAAGAGGCGACTATAAAGGGGATAGAAAGTAACAAAAGTCAGAAACAAATAACACGAATAGGAGGAATAAATATCATAAACCAATAGTAATGATAATAAGAATAGGGGGGAAAAGATAGGGTTACTAGCCTGCAATTGAGGCCGAGTGAGGGCAAGGCTGCATCATCCACAACGCATCCTTTCATTTCATCAAACAGCATCAGATGATACACACAACAGTGACAATAGCAATGGTAATACATAACACTGACAATAATGGTTATAAGAGTAATACTTAGAGCAACAACAAAAATAATGATGGTGGTTATGATGATAATAATAACAACAACAATGATAGTAATAATGATAATGATAATGATAATCATAACAATAATAACAATAACAATGGTGATTTAATAGCCATACAAATGCCTACGAACGTTCCACATCTAAGTTCTAATTAAGGGCTGCAGGACTACATAGGCCTACTAGTTCTCAAACGGTTCTCCCAAGCCGTGTTATGAGTTCTAAATGTCACATGCAATAAGTAGACTCACATCCAGAAATGAAAAACAGCCCCAATGAGAAGTTAGCATTTTTCATTTCATTTCGGTCATGTGCCATTAATTATCACTTGTCACTATGCTGATGTTATCTCGATAAACATCTAGATTAACTGGAACACTGGATAAACTAGTTAAATAATAATAATGGATACAGGATAACTCTGAACAAATAGGATAAACCAAGATGGATTTCTAAATGTACAGTATCCGCGCGCTCCTCTTGATACGTACTCGCGTGTCCTCACATTAAAGAGTTTCCAGGGAAGGGGTCATAGATAAATAATACGAAAAGGAAGAAAAAAGGATAGGGGAGGAAGGCGACAAGAAGCTAAGGAGGAAGACAGGAAGGGGTAAT
>BOPN01003718.1:42500-45000 GCA_017312705.2 Penaeus japonicus | reverse complement strand
AATGGAGAAAGCGGAAGGAATTATGTAAATTGAATTTAACAGATGTCTAAACTTGCTTGTTCATATAATTTCAGTACTTATTTTACAACTCAAATAAGTGTAGCTATATTTAGCAACATTTACATATAATCTGTAAATTGTCATTATCTTTTTTTCACAACATATGCGATAAACATAACCCCTGTAGAAGTAAATGTTAGTAAAACACGGGTTAGTAAATCCGCAGAGTTTCGTCAACAGTCCAAAAATATTGGAATTAGGAGTTTCCTTGAGTAATAAATGCTATATATTTTCTTACCAAAAGACAGCAAGTCAGAATATTTATCAGTCAATGAGTCAATGAGTATGAATATAAGAAATCTAGAATTACGTGAAAAAACATCCCTCAATTTACCACTGCAATCAATGGATAATGCCAATTCACTTCCAATGAAAGGTGATACATTTCTTTCTGCGCTGGCTATACAACTTACAAGCGAGGCGGGTAAAAGTTAGTGTACGACAGACATATTCTTAAAGACTGAAAGAGTTAAGTCTTTCAAATTGGAAAGTGATAGCGTGGTAGCCCCCCTTTCCTGGCGCAGGAGCATATCTAAGGAACCCTAATCGCCCACTGGTATCAATATCATATATCAAAACGCATATGCTGAGCTAAAGAGGATATTTGTTCATAGTTCACATCATAACTAATCTGTCTTGTCAATGAAAGACATACAAACCTGGAATTTCGACTCAGTTGCAGCTTAAATGCTCGAAAGAGCTCGAGAGCTTTACGTGAGAAGCGCTTCTCAACATGTATTCCGTATTCACGTCAATAAGTGATTACGTGGGAGGGTGTGAAGGAAGGATCCAGATCATGTATAAATAGATATCCATATTGAAAGAATAAATTTGTGTGTATATATAGACACGTAAGTGGATTTGCGTTTTGTTTGTGACTGCATTATGCTGAAAGCAAACACTATAAAAAGTCTATTCACTATGCAATTTCGAGACGGTTGTCATAGTAACCAGTCCATTTCGTCACCGTGTGATATTTTTGTTATGCCGTACTTCTCGAACGGCAATATAACACTGGATAAATATACATTTCAACAGATTTTGACCGAACGCTTTTATCTCGCTTTCTGAGGTATAAAAAAAGAGACAAAAAAGGAGATGAAGAGCAAGAGTGTATTAAGGTGAAAAGGGCAATCCTATATGGGAAAAGTGGAAGCAAATGAAAGAGAAAGTCATTGTGATCAGAACACAAGCCGTCGTCTCTTCTCCCTCAACACAAGAACAAGAGAGAAAATCCAAATACACAACAGCTAAAAAAAAAACGAAATGGATATAAAAATAAAAACACAACAAAAATAAATAAACAAACTAACAATCATAACAACGGCCATGCAAACTTCATCGCAGAATGACCCAACTACGACGAGAGTGAAAGTCCACAGTCGAAGAGACAAGAAAAAGAATCTCTACCAAGGGGTGAAGGGGTAGCGTAGGGGAGAGGAGCATCAAAACCTCAATGGAATGGACAGACATAATCAATGGGGATGAGAATGAAAGGAGATAGGAAGGAGAATGATAAGAGGAAACGGGGAGGGGAAACAGGAAGGGAAGGGGGGCTAGGTAAGTAGGGACGAGTGGGAAGGGTGGGAAGGGTGGAAAGGGTAGGAAGGGTAGGTAGGGGAGAGAGGAGGGGGAGAGGGGGCGGGGGGAGGAGGAGAAAGAGGAGGTGGAGGAGAAAGAGGAGGAGGAGGAGGAGGAGGAGGAGGATAAGGAAGTAGATGAGAATGAAGATCAGGAGGAAGACGACGAAAAAGAAAACAAGGGAAAATGATATTTCTGAGATCTCTAAAACGACGTCAAAGAAAAGAAAAGAAAGAAAGAAAGAAAAAAATAAGGAAGACAAAAATTAACAAAGACAAAGGGGAGGGAGGGAAGGGAGGGAGGGGGAAGGGTGACGGAGCGAATAAAGAACCCACCTCCCCCCCACCGCATAAAAAAAGGAGAAACAGGGTAAAAAAAAAAAGGGGGGGGGGCGGAGGATTAAACGCGAGGAGAGGCTAACTGAGGGAGGGAGGAGGGGGACTCCAAGAAAGGGAGCGGCGAAGACAAGAGAGAAAACACGAGTGCACGTATCGAGCGTGGTGAAGGGAGGGGTAGGGGTAGGGCCATGGACAGGGGGCAGGGAGGAGGAGGAGGACGACGACGACGAGAAGGAACATGGGGTGGAGGAGGGGGTAGAGGAGGAGATAGAGGAGGAGATGGAGGAGGAAGTGGAGGAGGTGGAGAAGGGGGTAGAGGAGGAGATAGAGGAGGAGGGGATGGATGTGGTGGTGGTGGTGGTGGTGGAGGAGGAGAAGGAGAAGGAAGAGGAGAAATAGGAGGAGGGAGGAAAGGGGAAAGGGGTTGAGAGAAAGGGAATAGGGTCGTGTACTGTAACAGCTTGTCAGGGGTAGGGGGGGGAGCAAAGGGAGGGGGCAAGAATAACAAGTGATAGTGGCGG
>BOPN01003718.1:35000-37500 GCA_017312705.2 Penaeus japonicus | reverse complement strand
AGAGAGAGAGAGAGAGAGAGAGAGAGAGAGAGAACATATAAAACAAACGAAAAAATAAACAAAAACCTACAGATCTAAAAGAAATAATAAGGTCTCTATCAACTCCGAAAAGAAGAGGAAAAGAGAACAAAAAAAAAATCGGATGAGCCAGCGAAATTTGATCAACATTCGGCAATAAATTCCTCACGGCATCTTCTACCGGCTACTCTCACTTTTTCTTTTGTTGCTAAAAAAAAATCGGTTAGTACGTTCTTCTCCCTTATAAGCTTGTTTCTCTCTGCATATAAACTTATCTTTCTGGATCTCTCTCTTTCTCTTTCTCATTTTGTCTTTTCTCTCTTTCTTCCTTTCCTTCTTTTCGTTCCTTCCTTCCTTCCTTCTTTTTTTCTTTCGTTCCTTCTTTCCTTTTCTCTCTCTCTCTCTCTCTCTCTCTCTCTCTCTCTCTCTCTCTATCTATCTCTCTCTCTCTCTCTCTCACATACACATATACATATACATATACATATACATATACATATACATATACATATACATATACATATACATATACATATACATATACATATACATATACATATACATATACATATACATATACATATACATATACATATACATATACATATACATATACATATACATATACATATACATATACATATACATATACATATACATATACATATACATATACATATACATATACATATACATATACATATACATATACATATACATATACATATACATATACATATACATATACATATACATATACATATACATATACATATACATATACATATACATATACATATACATATACATATACATATACATATACATATACATATACATATACATATACATATACATATACATATACATATACATATACATATACATATGAATAAATATATACATATGCATAAATATATACATACAACATATATACATACATACATACCTACATTTATATATATATATATATATATATATATATATATATATATATATCAATTATGCATTCATTCATTCATTCTTTCTATCTAAATATCTATTTTCCCTCTTACATATACACCTATTCACTAACTCACTCACCCACACTCCCTTGCCATCCCAACCGAACTGTCCCATCTAATTCTGCCAAATGTGAAGGTACAAATCAATAGAAAAGCCATTAGGTTTATGTTAGTGGAAAGGCCAAGCGATGCACTGTGTGAGGCAATTACCTTCCAATTTGCTACACACTAAAAGTAAAAGTGTAAAAAAAGGACACTTTTAAGAGTCCGTAATGACAAGCCTCTGTTTAAAAGTATATACATATACTCAAATATTTTTTGCGTACACGCGCACACATGCGCACACGCACACGTACACGCACACGCACACGCACGCTCGCACACTTTCGAGTGTAAAAAAAAAATCAATAGACACTCCAAGGCTACGTATCTATCTGCTGCATTTACTACAGCATGGAAAATCAAGAAAATTAGTAAATGAAAACAAACAGTAAATATATAAATCAACAGAAAAAAATCAAAATATTTGCTAGAGAGTGGGAGAAAGAAAAGAGAGAGAGAGAGAGAGAGAGAGAGAGAGAGAGAGAGAGAGAGAGAGAGAGAGAGAGAGAGAGAGAGAGAGAGAGAGAGAGAGAGAGAGCGGTCTTACATCTTTTTTTGTGGGGATAGGAAGAGGAGAAAGGGAAGAGGGGAAACCCATGACGATGGAGGATGAGTCATCTACCATGAGTCAGAGGCTTGGAAATCCTGGAAGACATTATCCGTCTCACCCCGATTCTAAATAGCAGTTTCAAGAATGGTTATCCCAATGACTTTGAAATTAAATATAATGTAAACCAATATTCAGAACAATATAGAAACAAGCACATTAAAAACGATACTAATAATAATATCGATACCACTACTCGTACTACTACTACTACCACCAGTACTGGTAGAGGTAATTGTAATAACAATAGCAATTAAAACAATTAGAATAGTAAATCAACAAAGCTCTATCACCTCTCATTCTCCCACGCTGATTCAAAACACGACATATTACACTCGCGGATTTTCCTTCTCCCTCTTTTTAATGTCCTTATCTACGGCGAAGTCTCACGTCACCAAACTTAGCAACTGATAAAGGACAGATAACACGCCATTCCCAATTTTATCAGGACAGAGAATCCTTATCGGTCGCTAGAATAAGAGATACTAAAACCAGCTGATCCCTTAAGAATGGGGCATAATAAAAAAAATCGGATTAAAGTGAGATTATAACATTGTAATTAACATGACCACCGTATCATAACATTATCAATAACACGACGACGCGCTATACCAGAGTAAACACGCAACGAGCGACGACTGTTGGGTGTCAAAATACTGTAGCTCTAAATCCATCGAAGAAACAATGTGATAAAACAAATAAACAAATGGAATGATAGATGAATAGAGATGAAAATGGGTAGAAGGGAAAAGGGGAAGAGGGGAGGTGT
>BOPN01003718.1:5000-12500 GCA_017312705.2 Penaeus japonicus | reverse complement strand
AGATTCCTTCACATGGAACAGGAGTGACAAGACTCCATCATCTTGGAACGGGAGGAAGGAAAACAAGTAAAACAAGCAGAGGAAAGAGTAATTACGGCCCCTTGGGACCAACAGCGCGAGGAAGAAGAAACATGGGTTTTGGGGGAGCGAGAAGGAGAGCGCGCCAGCTCCTAAGCTCAGGATTTATGCTGGGCTGTAGCGATCATCGATTTTGTTGTATAATGAGACCTAACACACACATGCTTACAAAAGCTTTCTCTCACACAACACATGCCCACGGCAACTCTTCCAATCTGAAGTAAATCTGTCACCAATCCTGAAAGCTTGATCCGTACGAGATGTCGCGTCAGCAACGTTTCCACATGCACGCTTTCCCACACTGCTTCAGCATCCCACACGGCCAATTCCTGTGCCACGGTAACTTGCTTAGGCCGTCCCGCTGGATAGCTTGCTCTCCCCACTCATCCCCTCCCTTCCCCCCTCTTCCTTCCTATTTCCCCTGATTTTCTCTGTATTGTCTCTCTCGTTTTCCCTTTTCCTGCACTCTCCCCTCTTCCTTCATTATATTCCATGTTTCCCTTTCCTCTTCCTTCCTCCTCTTCCCTAACTGTTCCCTCCTTGCCTCAATATCTCTCTCTATCCTTGTCTGACCCTAGACCCTCTTCTCTCCTCTCCTTTTCACCCGTTCACCCCCCACCCCCCCATCCGACTTCCTTTTCCTTTCCCTAGCTCTCCATCCTCTTCCAGGCCTCTCCTCTCCCCCTCCGCCCCCTGCCACTGCCCCCGCCCCTGCCCCTCACGATGACCTAAATCTTATGTCCCCCTTCACTGTCCCTTCACACATCGATCTCACTCTCGCTACGCCACCGCCCCTTCCACAGTCCCCGCGCCTCGCCACCGGATAGCCCCCCCCCCCCCCCCCCCCCCCCCCCCCCCCCCCCCCCCCCCCCCCCCCACACACATCTCCTACCCCATCCCCAGCCCCACCCCCTCAACTCGCCTGTGACCTCGGCCTCTGCCCCTCCTGCGTCTCCGGGATGTCACTGCCCCAAATACAAACCACGCCCCCGAATTCGAATGCAGGAGTAACGCACTCAAGTCACCTCCCTTCGACCATATACGTATTTCAGATTGGTTTGTGCCCCCCTGAGTATGATATATGGGGAGTGATATAGGGGAAGGAGTTGGTAGTGCAAGAGCTACTTGACTAGATTGATCACGATTTTTTTTTTATTTTACTATGCCCTGCGTGTTCATCATTCTTAATTTTCCTGGTTTTAATACGCGAATATGCAAATTCAACCCCCATACGCAAATACATACATACATACATACACATACACACAACAAACACAAACCGTACTACGCGCTTCCCGCTAGCCAATTACTACGCCTTCCACCGCGGTTCACTATTTCGTTCCTTGGCCTTCCACCGCGGTTCACTATTTCGTTCCTTGTTCAACATTTCAAGTTAAGAGATCCCGCGTAACTTTTATTTGTTAACCGTTCAATTCCATTCGTAGTGCGTCTCTTCGGCTTAAAACGTCAACATGTCTGTACGTGTCTGGTTTTCATATTTATCAAACGTTTTTTTTTTTAAGATTTGGTGGTGGTGACTGTGGTAGTAGTGGTACAGGTGGTAGTGGTGGTGGCGGTGTAGCCATGTTGGTGGTTGTGATGGTGGTATAGGTAGTGATGGTGTTAACCGTAGCTGTGGTGCAAGGTAGAGGTGGTGGTAGTGATGGTAATGGTAGTAGTGGTAATGATGGTGGTGTTGGGGGTAGTGATGGTGGTAGTGGTAGCGTTACAGATGGCAGTTGTGATAGTAGTAGCGGTGGGGATGTTAGTGATAGTAATAGTGGTAATGGTACTGATAGACAGTAGTAGCCGTGATAGCGATGGTAGTGAATCGCTACCATCACTATCGCTACCATCACCACCACCATAACCTACTCTAGCCCGCTGAGTCGTCCATGAGTCGTACTCACGGTAGCGAAGTAGTATTTAGGCCTATGGCACTGCTGATCCCCCTACCACGGCGTTTTCGTTTTTTTTCTTCTTACTATCACCATCTTTACTTGACACTATAATCATCGTTAACATAAGTGTAATCATCATTCATGTTTTCTTCCGTGTTGTTGTTCTATTATTTTATCACCATTGTTATTATCATTATCATTATCATCGTTATCATCATCATAAGTATTATCATTATCATAAATATCATTAATCAATCATCATCATTATCACTATCAACATTACTATCATTATCCACTAATTCTTCCTTCCCTTGTCATAATCATCGTTTATTTTTTAATTCATCATACAAGTACAAATTATCATTATTACTATCATTATTACCTTCGTCGGTAATATAACTGTTATTGTTTACTTATTATTACCATCATTATCGTTATCACTATCGACATCAATCATTCAAGTCTTCCCCAATATAGAAAACAAAAAGAAAAACCAACAACCACATAACAACATACCACAAGCACCCCCCCCTCCAAAAAAAAAAAATAAATAATAATAATAATAATAATAATAATAAGAATAAGAATAAGAAGAAATAATAAGAAAAAACAAATAATAATAAACGAAAATAATAATAAAATAAAAATATACAGCAACACTAGTAATGACATAAACAAACATAACAACTAAAACAGCAAAGCATCACAAGCCAATCTCCGAGTGGCATACAGACAGACCCGGCGAAACGCTGATTAACCCTTTGGGAAAACTTGGCTATGGTCTATGTATGAAAGGGAAGAGTGGAGATCGGAGATGCACGCGGGAGATGAGGGAGGGAGATTAGAGCAGGGGAGAGGAAAGGAGATATGGGGGAGGAAAATAGAATAAAGGAGGGGAGAGGAGAGGAGGGGAGCGTGGATAAGAGAAGAGATGAATAGAGAGGCGAGGAGAGTACAGATGAATAAAGGAGAGGCGAGTATTGATGAATAAAGAGGAAAGATGAAAGGAGTGAAGAGAGGAAGAGAGAGATAAGAGAGTCGACGCGAAGAAAGAAAAAGAGAGAACTAGACAAGCGAAACCGATTAAGAAGGAAAAGAAGGGAGGGAAATACGGTAAAAACAAGAAACAAAAGACACGAGAGAAAAGGAGAGAACAGAAGAAACGAGAGGGAATGAGAAGAAAGGAAAGGAGAAAAGAGAGAAAGAAGAAAGGACTAAAGTCGAAAAGAATGGATAATAAAAGATAATAAAAGGCAAGACAAGAGAAGAGAAAATAATAGAAGAGCCGAGAAAAAAGGGGGAGACCATAAAGGCTATCAAGAGGCAAGGCGAGACAATGAGAAGGAGAGGGGGAGGGGTGGGGGGACGGGGCAGTAGGGACGTCGGGATAGGGGGAGAGGGAGAGGAGGAGGGAGAGGAGGAGGGGGAGGGGGGGGCAGCGACCGTTTCCCTCCTCCAAATGTTTCCCTTCCAGCGCACACAGCCTCCAAAGAAATTAATCGCGCTCCCCGATGGCCTGGACAGCCGGACAGATTAACCTCGGCGGTTTCGGGAAAAGCTTGATAATTACGTTTATACTGACGTCTCATTGCCGCGCGAGACGCAAACCTCGGGCTCTTAAAAACTTCGCTGTTGTTGTTCGGTCTTTTGTCGGCCTGTTTGTTTTGTTTGTGTGATTGTTTGTTTTGATCTCTCGATAAGCGTCCCGACGTCAAAGGGTTTGGACATCAGGGTTCCAGAATTTAGCCCGGGGTGAAGGAGACAATGAAGGACACACAGAGAGACCGGGATTAAATAGATGGGGATTGATGAAGAGATCGATGGCGGGGCGAGGAAGCGGCGGAGGGAGACGAGATGGAAGAGGGAGGTGAGGAGAGGGAGAGGAGATGGAAGAGAGAGGCGAGGAGAAGAAGAGATGAAAGAGGGAGGGGAAGAGAGGGAGAGGAGATGGAAGAGAGAGGCGAGGAAAGGGAGAATAGATGAAAGAGAGAGGTAAGGTAAAGGAGTAGGGATAGATGAGGGAGGCGAGGAGAGGGAGTAGGGATGGAAGAGAGGTGAGGAGAGGGAGAGGAGATGGAAAAAAGGAGGTAGGGAGAGAGAGATGGGATGGGCGAGAGAGGTGAAGAGAGGGCGAAGGAGGCGAAGAGAGAAGTATGGAGAAGTAGACTGAGAGAGAAAAGCCGAGAAAGAAGTAGTGAAGAGAAAGAGAGAAGCAGAGGAGAGGATAGACGAAGGAGCAGACAAGAAACGAGAAAAGGGGAAACAAGTCGGAGAAAGAAGGAAGAAAGGAAGGGTGAGAGAGGAGAAAAACAAACCATGTAAAGAAACAAGAAATAAGAGAAAACAAATGGAAAATACGAAATCCCACTAAACAAACAAAGACAAGGAAATAAACCCAACTAATAGAGAAGAGGGGGCTGGTTGGATGCGTCCCTTCTCCAAAGACTAAAAATAAATAAATAAATAAATAAAACAAAACAGAAATAAAGAGTACGAGCAATATACAAAAAACAACAAAAATAAAAATAGAATAAAATACAGACGTTTCCTCCACTATCAGCCACTACAGCCCAACGCCGAGAGCAAGATCGACCTTACCCCTCAAAGGCCAACAGAAAACATTTCGCCAAAACAAACAGCATTTGGGTCAATAATGATGAGTGGCTGGAGGCGCGGTCGGGGGGCGGAGGGGGCGGAGGGGGCGGAGGGGAGAAGGAGGGGAGCAGAGGGGAGAGGAGGGGAGAGGAGGGGGCGGAGGGGGCGGAGGGGAGCGGAGGGGAGAAGGAGGGGAGTGGAGGGGGAAGTGGGGGACAGAAGGGTGACGGGAGACGATATGGATACTATCTGCGTTTGTGTGATTGTGTCATTTGCAGGTTTGTGTGTGTGTGTGTGTGTGTGTGTGTGTGTGTGTGTGTGTGTGTGTGTGTGTGTGTGTGTGTGTGTGTGTGTGTGTGTGTGTGTGTGTGTGTGTGAGCGTGTGCGTGTGCGTGTGCGTGTGCGTGTGCGTGTGCGTGTGCGTGTGCGTGTGCGTGTGCGTGTGCGTGTGTGTGTGCGTGTGCATGTGCATTAAACGTGTGCGTGTATGTCCGTGTACATGTGCATATGTATGTGCGTGTGAGTCTGTCTGCCAGTCTAGGCGGAAGAGCGTGTGTACATCCATGCCTAATGGGTTAAAATGAGTCGACAAAAATAACACTACGGCGGAAGTGCGCAACGGTAGACGCTGCAGATCGTACGTCAAAGATCCCTCTTTCGTTGCTAGCAGCAGCCACTGCGATTTGTTTTACGCTCGTAAATTCCCTTGTCTATCTTTCAACTTGTATGAATCACACGTGATACTTTAAGTTCTGAATCCATGACCTTCCTTTATGACCTTGACAGTGGCTTTCAATTGCCTTAGATGAGTGTGTGTGTGTGTGTGTGTGTGTGTGTGTGTGTGTGTGTGTGTGTGTGTGTGTGTGTGTGTGTGTGTGTGTGTGTGTGTGTGTGTGTGTGTGTGCGTGTGTGTGCGTGTGTGTGTGTGTGTGTGTGTGTGTGTGTGTGTGTGTTAGCCTTATGTGTAAACCAACCAGGTATTGAAAAAAGAAACACAAGAGAGAGAGACAAGAAACATCTATTTGTCAACCTTTTTCCCTTCACTATTCCCCTAGCTTCCCCCTCATCCCTACTCTCCTTTCTATCTCTTTTCTCCCCTCCCCCCATCATCGATTAACACGCCAACTCCTCCTCATCTTCCTCCCTCTCCCTCCAGCGCCTCTTCCTTTCTTCCTGTCCCTTATCCCTCCCGCCTTCCTTATCTCTTATAATTCCCATAGCTATTTATAATCATGGCATGTCAACTATGCTCCTGCCCTATGCTTTACCTTAGTTTTTCTTCTTCTTTTTATCCTTCTCACTTCTCCCTTTTTTCTTTCTCTTCATTATCGTCTTTTCCTTTTATCTCATTTTCTCTCCCTTTCTTTCCTACTTTTTTTCTCTTTCCTTCCATTTCAGTTCCCTTTTTCGTTTTGTTTTTCTTTCTTTTCTCGTATTTTTTCTCAATTCAAAATGTGTCACTTTATCCATTTGTTTTTTCTCATCTATAAAGATACTAATGTCAGTATCGGTGGTGCTGGTGGCAAATATGGTGTTGATGATGACGTTTGTTTTACTATTTTCATAACAATGTAAACTCCCTAAATTTTGTCCAGTGGCACTTCTACCCCGGGAGGGTCTTGGCAATTATAGATAACAGACACACATCAACAACGTCATTCATGGTATTCTTAAAAAGCGGCTCCACTGCCATCACACCTCAAAAGAAATTTCAAATTACAACGTCTTTCCCCCACCTTCCCTTCCCACCTCCAGCCAATGCATCGGACCCTGTCTCCCTACTTCTTTCCTTCCTTCCTTCTTCCCTCCCTCCCTCTCTCTCTCTCCCGCTCTCCCACCTTTCTCTGTCCTCACCACCCTCCTTCCCTCCCTCCCTCCTTCCCTTCCCATTCCTATTCTATTACCTTCCCTACCCTTACCTATTATATTGCTTTCCTCTTTTTCGCTCCCTTCCCTTTTCCTTCTCCTTCTCCCTTTCCTTTCCTTTCCTTTCTCTTACTTCCCTTCCCACTCCCTTCTCTTCCTTCCTTCCTCTCCTCCATACTTCCTCCCTTCCCTCTTTCCATCCTCCCTCCCTTCCCTCCCTCCATCCTCCCTCTTCCTTCCCTTTCCCCCCCTCCTCCTCCCTTCACCCCCCCCTCGAGGAGCAGCCCTAATGAGGCGTGGTGGAAGGCCTTCCTCCTGACCACCACGCCCCTTATACATACCTCATTACCGCCCCGCGCTACACATTGTTGTCTGTGGTGATGGCTGTTGGTGGCAGTGCTTGCGCGGCGTGCCTTTTTACTTCTTTTGTGGTGGGAGTTGGAGTGGGAGTTGGGGTTGGAGTTGGGGGTTTAGGTAGGGTTGAGGTTGAGGTTGAAGTTGGGGTAAAGGGTGGGGGTTGAAAGTAAAGTTGGGGTAAAGGGTAGGGTTGAAAGTGATGCTGAGATTGGGGTCGGGGTAAGGGTTGGGGTTGGAATTGGGATTGTGGTAGAAGGGGAGGCTGTTTTCTGAGGAGGAGGAGGAGGATAAGGATAAGGATGAGAATAAGGAGGTTGAAGTTGTGGTTGAGAGTGAGGGCTATCGTGAGGGCGAGGTTGAGGTGAGAGTGAGGATGAGAATAAGGGTGCGGGCGGAACTGGAGTTGGGGGTTGAGATAAACTCGAACAAGTCTCCCTGAAAAAAAAAAGTTTCAAAACATTCTAAACTACTTAAGCTTCAGTTTTTTTCCAATCTCGTTTTGCCTCCTCTAGACTTCTGACCTTGCTTCGTGTAAACTTCAGAATCTTGCAAGAAGCAACTGTTAATTCTCACGTGGTCTAACCCCAGATAGGACAAGCTTTAAACCCTGCTTTCTGTTATAGCTTTAGGACTCTCTGGGACTATCAGCAGCCCTTGGGAGCTCTTTGCATTGGCTTGTTACTCTGCAGGTCTAAATTCCATT
>BOPN01003717.1:147500-149307 GCA_017312705.2 Penaeus japonicus | reverse complement strand
TTATAATCAAAACATCGTTCTCCCCCCCCCCCCCTCCAGTGCCTTTGTTGCTAGAGAACAAATTGCTTTTTGATGTCTCCCTTCTCTCCGGTAATTTCGGTGTGTTCCTCTCTGAGTTTCGCGAACAGACAATGGCGGCTAATTCGCCTCTGGGGGTGATTAAATACCATGCAGTATCATGCGGCATGCTTTACGCCGACGGGAAATTCATATTCGATCTCATTGTCATGCAAATCGATAAGAAATAAGCATAGAGCTTGTAGATTTTGTAGATTTTTGACTAGAATACGTAGACAGAGCTATCCTACCAAGTATTTCCCGTTCCTTATGTCTATATCTATATCTATATCTATATTTTCCCAAGAACGTCCGATGATTCCCACGGCTATGCTGACATTCCCACGCTACTTCTATAATTCCCACGACCGTTCGATAATTCCCACGTCTATTCAATACACCCGGAGCCTCGACACG
Source organism: Penaeus japonicus (assembly GCA_017312705.2). Classification (NCBI taxonomy): domain Eukaryota; kingdom Metazoa; phylum Arthropoda; class Malacostraca; order Decapoda; family Penaeidae; genus Penaeus; species Penaeus japonicus. Next base: position 148,833 of record BOPN01003717.1, on the reverse strand, counting down.
CATCTCCCTTTACATTCGGACCATCTATTCATTCCATTTTGTCATTTCTTCCTCTTGGATGGGATGAATTTGAACGAATTTGGTGGAGTGCCTCTCTCTCTGACTTGATTTCTTAATTAATCAAACGTCTGTTTATTAATCAATGTATCTGTTTATGATTTGTAATCTGTGATTATTAATGGTCTATCTGTCTATCTCAATTTATATGTCTTTCTCACTCTCTCTTTTTTCTCTATCTATCTATTGATCAGTTTAATCTATCAGTCCATCTGTTTGATTGTCGGTCTCTAATCATTACCTAGAGTAATGAGGAAATCTGCCTCGATAAACTTCTTTTGAAGATACTTTTACTACGTGAAACGTGGCGATCTGCTCCGTAAATTTCACGAGCATACACGCGCGCGCGTACACACACACACACACACACACACACACACACACACACACACACACACACACACACACACACACACACACACACACACACACACACACATATATACAAAGAGAGAGAGAGAGAGGAAAGATACTGTACAACAAAAGTTCGCAAAATATGAACACATCATCTGGAAATATAAACAGAAAGCCTTACCCGCCAAGCCTGATGGGAGCTGCTTCTGGCAAAGTTTCGAACGGTAATCCGAACCTTTTCAAAAGTCGTAACTTGTGTCCAAACAAAAGAGTAGCGATAAGTCCGGTCTCTTGTTGATTTCCCTTTATATATTTCTTGAGATAGTTCCTCTTTTATTTTTATTTCCTTGCAAGTTTCTCCCCCTTTTTGGTGATACGTCCAATTTCCTTCTCGTGTTCCAGTTCTCGCTTTATTTCCAGAGCAATTTCTTTTTTCTCTCTCTCCATGCCTCACTCTTCTCGTTTTTTCTGTCCTCCCCTTCTTGTATCGTATATTTTCCATTTCTTTCTATTCGCATGGTATCCACATTTCCCTTTTGTTGAGCTATTTTACACCAGAAAAGATATACCTTGTAGAAATGACGGAAAACGGGAGGTTCTCTTAGTATCGTGTCTTATTGTTGGTAATCTAACCGTCCTCGGAATGTAAACACGGACGAGGGCCGTTTTCTTTCGTTTATTTCCAAGGGAGAGAAAATGGGAAATGCGCTTGGGAATATAAGACAAACATTTGCAACACGCGAGAGGAAATGAAGCAAGCAAACGCAACAGAGACAAAGACACAAGACGCAAATGTGACAAAAAAAACAAAAACAGGGAAATGCAATAAAAGCAGCATAGACAAATAAGACACAGGATAAGAGCTCATAAGAGGGCCGTAGACGAAAGAGGTTTGAAAAGAGTCTCCGGGAAAATACTCCCC
>BOPN01003717.1:135000-142500 GCA_017312705.2 Penaeus japonicus | reverse complement strand
ATCACAATTTTCATCCTCATTATCACGAACCATCACAAAGAAAGTGAACATAAATGTAGAGATAGTAAAATAGGAGTAAATATGGCTTAGTTAGGTCTTTCAATTCATAACAATAATGGCTTATTTAATATTGCACAACGTTATTCGATCGTATTTCAAAACCGATCTTTCATTCACTAACGACTTCTTCATTATGTTTTATATACCAACGCATTTTTACTAAGTAACTTATTGAGTTCAATCATTGGATATTTCACAAAAAAAAAAAAAAAGGTAAAATCCATCATTAAATCACCCCATCTATAAATATCCACACATGTTGATTATCAAACTCATTATTTGACTTTACATAGAAAACGGCAAACACATCTGATATTTCACAAATCCTTACCATTTAAATCCGATATTGCATCATTCCATCTATACATAAAACCATCTATATATATCTCAACACAAAAGCTGATCATCAAAGTCATTATCTGAATTTAATTATAGAATAGGGAAATTGTATCCTCGGCTTTGTTGCACCGAGATAATGGTGCATGCGTAGGTATTAGCCCTTTCATCGCCATAGTTACACGTCGTCTCAACAGGTCAAAGACTTCTAGCTTCGTGCTTGGTCTGGTCCGGTGGTGGTGATGGGGTGGGGTGGTGATGGGGGAGGGGGGTAGGGGGGGAGGGGGAGGGTGGCTGGAGATGATTCAGATTTTTGGATTTTCTGGGGGGGGTTGTTTGTTTGTTTGTTTGTTCTATTAGCCAAGGCATGATTTTAACTAAAAATAAAAAATGTAAGATTGAAGAAAAAAAACATTTAACACATTAGTATATATATATGTGTATGTGTGTGTGTTTATGTGTATCTACCTATCTATTTATCTATCTATTTATATATCTATATATATATTAATTTATCTATGTATTTATATATATCAAGAGAGAGAGAGAGGGGGGGGAGAGGAGAGATAGAAAGAGAGAGAGAGAGAGAGAGAGAGAGAGAAAGAGAGAAAGAGAAAGAGAGAAAGAGAGAGAGAGAGAGAGAAAGAGATACATACAAATATAAGAGACATCTCCCAGCTAGCAAACTAGACATGAATGGGGAATAGCAAGAACGCGCCACAACGAACCAGCAGATAGATGAAGAGACGTATTTTTTTTAATGGAAAAAAAAATCGAAACAAAATGGGGGGAAACACGAGAGACAGAGAAAGATAAAAGAAGAGAAGAGGAACAAAGAACTTAAAAGCTAGAATGAAATTACTCGTAGGAAAAAAGGAATTGGAAGTAAATTGAAAATGGAGGGAGAGCTAGAGCGCAGAACAGAAAGAGGAAAAAAAGATGTAACGAATCAAATAACTTTAAATTGTTGAGAATTTCAAAAAAATTCCGAAGCGTTTCAAAGGCAAAGAAATTAAGGATTCAGATAAGTGAAAGAGATACAGATAAAATATTTTTTTAGGCAAAGAAATATAGTCTTTACACAAACAACGAAAAAAAATATAAAAAACACATTTTATGCAAAAAAAATCGTTCATTTTTTAAACACACAAAATGACAGCTTTTTGCACAACGAACTTAATTTCTTCTAGATTTTTTTTCTTTTCTTTTTAGAAAGATGAATAATTCAAATATTCAGTGAATTAGAATGTTGTAACAGAGAACCGACAGCTTCAAAGACAAAAAAAAATGTGGAAGCTTCAAAGAAGGGTATTAATACTTTTAAAGATAAATACGAGTGAGGATTCAGATATTAAAAAAAAAAGACAATACCTTCAAATTCAAAGAACACTAAAACCATCATAAACTCTTTCGAAAAAATCATAAGACTTAAGAGATAAAAGCTTCACAGCCAAAGAAACAACAACAAAAAATCCAAACAAAAACATTCCCCAACCTCGTAATTAAAAAAAAAAAAAACTCACCGTAGACTAAACCTAAACACAAGCAATTTAACCTCACAAGCAACATCACTTCGCAAGAGAACCAAATACGCAAGTAACTCCAACCTTGGGCACAACACCGTCTTGCATTCAAGCGCATTCCCGTCGTCTTTGTCACACGGCCTCGTTCGTTATTAATTGAAATGCCTTGGTCTCGCCTTGCAAGCACTCCGCCAGGCAGGAATCTGACGCTTATTGCTTGCTTTCTTGGGAGACGGGGACACCTACCGGGTTCTTGACCGACATGTCTATTTCCGGGTTGATGGCTGGCCACGCTCCGCCTTGGAGTCACGTGGGCGCTTGTTCAGGATGGGAATGACATGCTTTCGACACGTAAATATATAAATATGTATATAAAAACAAATCTAAACAGCTAAGAACCATCACAGAAGAAGAAAAACAAAATCTGAATCTCGCACCGAAGTGGAGTAATGATGCGATCGAGAGAATAGATCGGCCAGAGAGCGCGCCAAGTCCGCGCTTTCGGATCCGGCACAGTTTCGTGAGATCTTCCCACCATTCGCCCTAATCTCTCGAGGATTTCGGGCGCTTTAGGGCATCAAATCAGGGCGCCTTAGATTGGGGGGGTTAGGGGGGGGAGTGGGAGTGGTGGAGGCGGTAGGGAACTTACATTTGCTTCCTTGTGTTAAGCCTTATTGGCTCTCTTTGGTAATATATCATCTTACCATTCTTCTTCATTTTCTTTCTTCTCTTACATTTCCGATCTGTTATTTTTCCTTGGAATTATTCTAAATTTTCTTTCTAACTTTTTTTTCTTTATCTCCTTCTGCTTTTCATTCGTTTTCTCCACCACATCCTTCACCTTCATCATCGCTTTCTTTTTCGTTTTCTTGTATCTATATTTACATTGCTCTATCGCTCCTCCTCGTTATCCATTTTTGCATCGCTATACTCCCATTCACCTTCTTTAATTCTTTTATTTATCTCTTTACCACCTCCTATTTTACTAAAGTTCCGCTTCATATTCTCCCTTTCCTCTCAAAATATTCATCCTCATCCTTATCTTCACATTCTCATCCTCATTCTTTCACACCTACAACCTCCTTCTCACTAATATTCGGTATTTCCCAAACACATATATATTTTTTTTTTTTTTTCCATTATGAGACCTCGAACTCGTAAACATTTCCAACGAAGTGTATTAAGTTCTAGCGAAATATCACTTTTATTTTGATGAGAATTCCGGTTAAATCAATCTCTATCTTGACATCGAAACTAATTGAGTCTAAAAGGGAGTTTTATTCTGGTATACATCCGTTGAACTATTTATAATATGATTCTAGACAGGCGCTAAAAATAGATACTCGACTCGTGGTCAAGTCGACGGTTCACCCGGTCGTAGACGTGAGGGAAATGGAGTCGATATGGTGAGTGTGATGCCCTCCCCTCCCCACCCCCCACCCCCATCTCATTCACATTTTCTTTCATTCAGGATCCATTAGCACCTTCTTCTTTCCCCCATCACTTTTCATGTTCTCTTACTCCCGCTCTTCCACCTACTCTATCTACCTTCCCTCCCTCCTTTCCTTCTTTCCTTCCTTCTCTTTACCCTTCTACATCAACCTTCATGTCTTTAACACCCCCTCCTCCTACTCCTCCTCCTCCTCCTCCATTCAGCCTCTCCGGAACCTGAACTTCCGGTCCCCTGAGGCAGGTGGAGATGACTTCATTAGCCGGACCTGTCACGCATGACAGGTAAACGGCGTAAAATGTGTGTGAATCTGTGTGTGTGCGTGTGTGTGTGTGTGTGTGTGTGTGTGTGTGTGTGTGTGTGTGTGTGTGTGTGTGTGTGTGTGTGTGTGTGTATCCTTGCAGGAAATTGCAACAGTCACTCAACGTCACGGTGTGTCATATGGCAACAGGTGTCAGGGGGAGGGGCACCTCCCTCAATTGCAGCAGGGAGGGGAGAGGAGAAAGGGAGTCGGGTGGGGTTGAAATGGGGAAGAGAAGGAGAGGGAAGAGAGAGAGGTGTTGGAGGAATGGGGGAGCGAGGGAGGAGAGGGAGGAGGGGGAGAGAAGGAGGAGAGGGGAGCGAAGGAGAGAAGGAGGAGGGGGAGAGAAGGAGGAGAGGGGAAGAGAGAAAGAAGGAGGAGGAGGAGAGAAGGAGGAGAGGGGAGCTAAGGAGGAGAGGGGAGCTAAGGAGGAGAGGGAGAAAGGGGGAGAGAAGGAGGAGAAGGGAGAGAAGGAGGAGAAGGAGAGAAGGAGGAGAGGGGAGCGAAGGAGGAGAGGGGAGAGAAGGAGGAGAGGGAGAAAGGAGGAGAGAAGGAGGAGAGGGGACCGAAAAAGGAGAAGAAGAGATGGAGGAGAGGGAGAGAAGAAGGGATGGAGGAGAGAGGTAAGAGAGAGAGGGAGGGAAATAAGGGTGAAAGATAAAGAGGAGAGTGATTGTAGAGTCGACGGAGGGAAGGAGGAGAAAGAAGGGAAAGAGGAGAGTGACGAGAGAGAGAGAGAAGGAGGGAAAGGGGAGAGTGTCGGAGGAGAGGGAGAGACAGGAGAGTCGAGGGAAGGAGGGAAGGAGGAGAGGGATAGAGAGGAAAGAGAGGAATAGAGAGGAGGGAGGGGAGAAGTAAGGAGGGCGATACTTAGAAGGAGGGAGAGGATGTGAGAAGAGAGAATTTAAGAGAAGAAGGAGAAATCGAGAGATGGAGAGGACACAAAAAGAGAGAGAGAGAAAAAAATAATGATGTAGGATGGATCAGAGAGAGAGAGAGAGAGAAAGAGAGAGAGAGAGAGAGAGAGAGAGAGAGAGAGAGAGAGAGAGAGAGAGAAATAAGAGAGATGGTGAGGAAAGGAAGAAAAGAGAGAAATAAGAGAGGAAAGCGAGGAAAAGAAGAAAAGAGACGATAGAGAGAAAGAAAAAAAAAGGAGATGGAAGAACTCATGTCAAATTTTCCTCCAAAACTACGCGACCGATTTTCATTTCAATCGCTAACATAACTACCACAAACATAACATCTTTAACGAGTCTATGTAGCTGAAATATTATCATCTTAAATCCCACAGTATAATAGAAATACAGAATATAGTAATAATGATAATGATAATTTTTTTTATTATTATTATTATCAGAATGATGATTTTTTGATGATGATGATAATTATCGTAACCACCATCATCATCACCATCATGATAAAGACGATAGTCATGATAATAATGATAATATCAATAATAATGATAATAATGATAATAATAATAATGATAGTAATAATGATAATGATAATAATAATAATGATAGTAATAATGATAATGATAATAATAATAACAATAACAATGATAATGATAATAATGATAATAAATAATAACAAAATGAATGATAAAGATGATAATAATGATAATAATAATGATGATAATGATAATATTAAAGATGATAATGAAAATGATATTGAAATGGATGATGACAATAATTATGATAATGATGGTAAAGATGATAATAACAGTACTGATAATGGTGCCAGGAAAGATAACAGTACCCGTTGTGATAACAAAGCAAGTAATGATAACAATACCAATGACCCCCACAATAACAATTTGTAAATCACTACAAAATTGATTTCGAACATTTCAGAATTACGATAAAATATTTCAATTGAATAGCTAATAAGTAACAAAAATCGATAAATAGACAGATAGGGAAAATAAACAAAACTGATTCTTTCTATCGAATTTAACTAACAAACAAACAAAAGTAAATAAACAATAGAGATAGACAGACAAATTTATAAATAAATTAAAAAGATTATTTTTTTTAATCCAAGAAACAGACAAACAAAATTTTAAAAGGTATTCAAAACAAAAGCAAAACAAATCCAAGAAACAGACAAACAAAATTTTAAAAAGGTATTAAAAAAACAAACAAAAAAAAATGCAAAAACAGAATATGCTTTAAAAGGGAGTGCCATAACGGGGAGAGGATGTGTCCTTCTGCAAGATGACAAGAGACACAAAGGAATCATGTTCTCTTGTCATGCAGTGCTGGGAGTCTGCATGAGAAAGAGGCAGTTTCAGGCATGATGAAAATGGGTTTTAATACGATGCGAGTATGTGTATTTTGTATGTATTTTTTTTTCTACATCTGTTTATCTCTATTTTTTTATTTTTTTATTTCTTTCTTTTTTTTCCTTTCTTCTTCTTCTTCTTCTTCTTCTTTTCTATTTCTTTCTTTCCTTTTTTTGACAGGTTATTTATCAATTTTGATGTCATGTTTATCTGTTGTCTTCATAGATATGCGTATTTTTACATATAACCATGCAACATACAATGCACAAACGAATATACTTATTGCGGCTTTTTATGTGCATGGGGGTATGTGTATGTGTCTGTGTGTCTGTGTGTCTGTGTCTCTCTAACTGGCTGCGTCTATGTCTATCTGTCTATCTACATTGAAGACAGTACATATATCTATGTCCACCATTAATACCATCAGACTTTATAAAAACCCAACTTGTAAACAAACCTGTTTACTAAAAGATGAGCAGAGTATTTTTAATATCCACCATGTAAAATCTGTCTGGGTTTTCTCTCTCACCTTGCGAGTAATATTAAAGCAACTGCCGTCTTTTGTTAGCCCAGGCTCTTTGTGCTAAAAATACCATTTATGATATGCATGACATGTATATCAACACGAAATGAAAAAAAAAAAACATGAATGATGTAAATGCGTATAACGAAACATGACTTATGTGAATAAATGATATCTTGGTTGGGGATATTTTGCTGGACAGATAAAAAGGATCTAGGGTTTTTTATTATTCTTTTGATATGAATAATGTATATATGAATATAATATATATATATATATATATATATATATATATATATATATATATATGTGTGTGTGTGTGTGTGTGTGTGTGTGTGTGTGTGTGTGTGTGTGTGTGTGAGTGTGTATGTATGCATATATGTATATGTATGTATATATGTATATATATGTATATATATATATATATATATATATATATATATATATATATATATATATATATATGTGTGTGTGTGTGTGTGTGTGTGTGTGTGTGTGTGTGTGTGTGTGTGTGTGTGTGTGTGTGTGTGTGTGTGTATGTGTGTGTGTAGTGTGTGTGTGTACGAGCGTGTGAATATGTATATTCATATAGTTTTTGTTGTTGTATTTCAGCCCATTACAGCTCTCGGAATGCTACGTAATATAACTTTTCTCTCTGTTTTCCCCCTTTTTTCCTCTTGTTTACCGTTCTGCTCAGCGCGAAAACAAAAAATAGTTTTATTGTCGAAACTACTTTTTTTCTATATCGGAGTAGTGTTTCTTGCTTATGGGGATACGAAGAAAGAAAAAAAAAAGGAGAGAATTTTGAAAAATCGTTTATTCACAGATACACAAGATTGAAGATGAGAATCTTTTTCATTTTGTTTTTATTATTAGAGATGGTGTTTCGTTATGTTGCTTTTTTTAGACATTTTACATTAGTCTGAGAGCGTCTGCGAGCTTTGGCCAGATGTGAGGACGTGCCTGTGTGTGTGTGTATGCGTGTGAGTGTTTTTTTTGTTTGTTTGTTTGTCTGTGTTTTTG
>BOPN01003717.1:120000-127500 GCA_017312705.2 Penaeus japonicus | reverse complement strand
TCCCCCCTCCTCCCCCTCCCCCCTTTTCCCCCATCTCCCCCCTCCCCCTTTCCCCCCATCTCCCCCATCTCCCCCTTTCCCCTTTCCCTCATCTCCCCCTTTCCCCTCCTCCCCCCTCCCCCATCACCCCCATCTCCCCCCTCCCCCTTTCCCCTCATCTTCCCGTCCCCCTTTTCCCTCCCCCATCCCCCTCCCCCCTTCCCCATCTCCCCCCTCCCCCTTTCCCCATCTCCCCCCTCCCCCTCTCCCCCTACCCCCTTTCCCCCTCATCTCCCCCTCCCCCCTACCCCCTTTCCCCCCTCATCTCCCCCGTCCCCCTTTCCCCCTTTCCCATCCCCCTTTCCCCCCATCTCCCCCCATCCCCCTTTCCCCTCTACTCTCCCTCGTGGTATTCGTCGCCGATGCATTTACCAGCGTTGACATTAAAGCTACGTTACTGACGACCGAAGTGAGTCTCCTTTTGGGTTCCTTTGGACGGAAAATGTGCTCGTCCTTTCGTGGATTTTTTAAGGGGGGGAGGGGAAGGTGGGGAGGGGGGGGTGGTTTGGGGTTTTCGGTGAGCGAAGGGATTTTTTTTTTTTTTTTTTTTTTTTTTTTTTTTTTTTTTTTTTTTTTTTTGAGGGGGAGTATTTTGGTGGGTCTCTCTCTCTCTCTCTCTCTTTCTCTCTCTCTCTCTCTCTCTCTCTCTCTCTCTCTCTCTCTCTCTCTCTTTCTCTTTCTCTCTCTCTCTCTCTCTTTATCTCTCTTGCTCACTCTTTCTCCTACTCTCTCTTTCTTTCTCTTCCTCCCTCCCTACTTCCCTCCTTCCCTTCCTCCCTTCCTTTCCTTTTTCGGGAAACTGAAATCCGAGACAATAACAAGTAGGAGAAAAAAGTTTAGAAGAATTTACTCAAAGTTCTGTTTATCTTTTGTAACAAAAACAAAAACAGAGAATAAGAGAAAAAGAGAGAAAGAGAGAGAGAAAGAAAGAGAGAGAGAGAGAGAGAGAGAGAGAGAGAAAGAGAGAGAGAGAGAGGCAGAATAAAAGAACAAAGAGAAAGAGAGAGAGTCGGGTTAATGGGGAAAAAAAAATAAAAAACGTTTCAATAAAACATTCCACTTTAAAAGCCGTTTCTTCAATATCATTTTCCCGTTGCAATTTGAAAACACAAAACGGTTTATTTGGTCTATAAATAACGACCAATCACATGTCGTGTAACATTCCAAGAAGCCAATCGTTACGTACGTTTCAAATCGCTCTCTGTGTTCCGAGTTCGGGGGGGAGGGGGGTGATGGGGGGAGTGGGAGAGTGATGGGGGGAGTGGGAGAGTGATGGGGGGAGTGGGAGGGTGATGGGGGGAGTGGGAGGGTGATGGGGGGAGTGGAAGAGTGATGGGGAGGGGGGGGGAGTCCACAAAGAGACGAAGCTCCCTCCAGTCTGGGAATAGCATAGAGGTTTAATGCTAGTTTCGATTAGATTGAAGAGGGAGAGAGAGAGAGAGAAAGAAAGAGAGAGAGAGAGAAAGATAGATAGATAGAGAGAGAGAAAGAGAGAGTGAGAGAGAGAGAGAGAGAGAACTAGAACGTGAGCGAGAAAGAGATAGATAGATAAGAGAGAAAGAAATAAAGAGAGAGAGAAAGAGATAAAAAACTGGAACGTAATCGAGAAAGAGAGATAAAAGAGAAAGAAATAAAGAGAGAGAGAAAGAGATAGATAGATAAGAGAGAAAAAATAAAGAGAGAGAGAAAGAAATAGATAGATTAGAGAGAAAGAAATAAAGAGAGAGAGAAAGAGAAAGTAACAGTGGGAGGAATAGGAGAGAAAGATAAAGAAAGAAAGAGAGAGAGGGAGAGGGAGAGAGAGAGAGAGAGAAAAGTGGGGGGAGTAGGAGAGAGAGAGAGAGATAACGAAAGAGAGATAGGGAGAGGGAGAGAAAGAGAGAAAGAGAGAGAGGGAAACAGAGAGGGAGAGAGAAAGAAAAAGAAAGAGAAAGAAAGAGAGAGAGAGAGAGATAAAGAAAGAGAGAGAGAGAGAAGGGGTTTCCGATATCTGAGACCTTAAGCAAACCTTCATTCAGAAAAAGCCCATCCGGAAACATCTCACTCTAGCAAAGCACTCAGAATATAGACTTGTTATGACATGCAATAGGAAAACAATACAAAATGAGTAAATAAGAATTCATTCATAAAGTGCATCCTGCCTATGACGTCAAACACATCACACGTACACAGACGCACACACATGCACACGCACACACACACATACTTGACAGTTTCTGGACTGTGAGGCATCTCTTGCCATCACCTGCAGAATATTGCATGCAATTGGATATTCTGACAATCACATGAGGCCGTCGTGTCTCCCCTCCCCCTTACCCCCTTCCCCCTACCCTTGGTCTCTAACCCCCCCTACCCCCACCCTCACCTTACCCCCAACCTCTACCCCTTTGCAATGCGCCCTGCAACAACTTTCTTGATGATAACCGACCGTCATCTTAAGTTCCTCCCGGTCACCTTATTGTCATGTCATGTCACTTCACTTCTTTTCGCCTTTTTTTATTTCTTTACTTTTCTTTCTCTTACTTTTTCTTTCTTTGGGCTGCTTCCGCTTCCCTTTTTCTTCTGCTCTTTCTCTCTCTCTCTCTTTCTCTCTCTCTCTTTTCTTTCTCTTTCTCTCTTTTTCTTTCTCTCTTTCTCTATCTCTATTTTTCTTTTCTCTCTCTCTCTCCCTCTCTCTCTCTCTCTCTTTTATTTCTCTTTCTCTCTCTATATTTATCTCCCTCTTTCTTTCTTTCTTTCTTTCTCTCTCTCTCTCTCTCTCTCTCTCTCTCTCTCTCTCTCTCTCTCTCTCTCTCTCTCTCTCTCTCTCTCTCTCTCTCTCTCTCTCTCTCTCTCTCTCTCTCTCTCTCTCCTCTTTCTTTCTTTCTCTCTCTCTCTCTCTCTCTCTCTCTCTCTCTCTCTCTCTCTCTCTCCCCCTCTCTCTCTCTATCTCTCTCTCTCTCTCTCTCACTCACTCACTCTCTCTCTCTCTCTCTCTCTCTCTCTCTCTCTCTCTCTCTCTCTCTCTCTCTCTCTCTCTCTCTCTCTCTCTCTCTCTCTCTCTCTCTCTCTCTCTCTCTCTCTCTCTCTCTCTCTCTCTCTCTGTCTCTGTCTCCTTCTTCCTTACTCCTTCCTTTCTTTCTCCCTGCCATCCTCCTTTCCTTCCTCCTCCTTCTCCTCCTTCTTCCCTATTCCTCTTTTCTCCTCCTTCTTCCCTATTCCTCTTTTCTCCTCCTTCTTCCCTATTCCTTTTTTCTCCTCCTTCTCCCCCTCCTCCTCTCCGCCTCCATCCATTTCTCCTTCCGACTCTCTCACTCCTACCTTCCTCCTTCCTCCTCTCCTCCTTTTCCCCTCCTTCTCCTCTCCTTCTCCCCCACTCCCCTCCTATCTTCCTGTCCCTTCTCTCTCCACCTCCTTCTACTCCTCCCCAACCTCTCCTAACCCCCCCCCCCCTCCTCCTCTCCTCTCCTCTCCCTCCTGCCTCTTGAAAATGGAGATTGATGATTGACAGTTTGGGTCTTCGCTTCGCTAGAATGGGGATGGAGGGGAAGGAGAGAGGGAGAGGGAGAGGGAGAGGAGAGGGGGATGGGGAGAGGGAGATGAGAGGGAGAGGAGAGCGAGAGGAGAGGGAGAGGAGAGGGGGATGGAAGGGAAAGGGAGAGGGTAAGGGGAGGGGGAGGGGGAAGGGAATGGGGAGAGAGAGAGGAGAGGGGGATGGAAGGGAAAGGGAGAGGATAGGGGGAGGGGGAGGGGACGGGGAGAGGGAGAGGAGAGCGAGAGGAGAGGGAGAGGAGAGGGGGAGGGGGAGGGGACGAGGAGAGGGAGAGGACAAGGGGAGAGGATAGGGGGAGGGGGAGAGGGAGAGGAGAGGGGATGGAAGGGAAAGGGAGAGGATAAGGGGAGGGGGAGGAGGAGGGGAGAGGGAGGGGATATGCTGATAGAGATGTAACCATTGACAGTAAAATGACAGTCAAACTCACCGCGTGACAGCTGCTGATACGAGAAGATATTGGGACAGAAAAGAGAGAGAGAGAGAGAGAGAGACAGGCAGACAGACAGACAGAGACAGACAGACAGATAGAGAGAGAGAGGGAGAGAAAATAAGGTACAGAGAGAGAGGGAGGAGAGAAAATAAGGTTCAGAGAGAGAGAAAAAAAAGAGAAAAAGCGAGAGAGGGAGATAGAGACAGAGAAAAAAAAAGAGAAGAAGAAGATGAAGGAAAGAGTGGAGTGAGTGTCGTCAGATGAATTCCTGACAGTGATTGACAGCAGAAAAGCCACACGTTTAAAGAGCATTGCTCTCTCTCTCTCTCTCTCTCTCTCTCTCTCTCTCTCTCTCTCTCTCTCTCTCTCTCTCTCTCTCTCTCTCTCTCTCTCTCTCTCTCTCTCTCATTACTTCTCTTACATTTTCGCTCTTTAGATTCTATTATTTTCTACATTTACATTTGTTTGTATGTTTAGAATATTAGGGTCTCTATATCCTTATTATTTTATCACTGTCCTAGTTACTTATCTATTTGCCAATCTTTCCATTTTTATTTTTTTCTATCAATCTACCAACGGATTTAATCTATCTATCTATCCAAATCTATTCACTCGCTAACCTCTTTATCTAAGATACAAAGAATAACGATCTGTTTATTGTTTGTTTGTTTTTTTATCTTTTCGTTTCGTTTTCGTTATCATTCCAAATATCAATCACGGCGAGCGGACGAAAACAGATGCAACACGTATTTTGATTTCAAATGGAATGAATTATAAAGAGTTCTAAAAATAGCACTGCTCTCAACATTGATTGCAGGTGGTTGAGGTTTTTATGCTGGGAGTTTGCTCTTTCTCTCTCTTTCTCTTTCTCTTTCTTTTTTTCTCTCTCTCTCTCTTTCTCTCTTTCTCTCTCTCTCTTTCTCTTTTTCTCTTTCTCTCTCTCTATCCTCTCTCCCTCTCTCTCTTTCTCGTTCTTTCTCTTTTTCTTTCTCTTTCTCTCTCTATCTTTCTTTCTCTGTCTCTCTTTCTCTCTCTTTTTCATTTTCTTTCTTTCTTTCTTTTCTCTCCCTCTCTTTCTTTCTCTGCCTCTGTCTCTTTCTCTCTCTTTCTCTCTCTCTCACTCACTCTCTCTCTCAAGCACACACATATATACACACACTTCCTCACTTACATATCTTTCATGATAAAAAATATTCCTGTTGCTAACAAAAATAAACACAATTATTCTGTCTAATATAATTATATTTCGACACACGTTTCAAATTACTTTTCAGTAAGTTCCATTCTATGATTTTTTTTATCTTGTTTTTATTTGTTTGTTTGTGTTGTTTTTTAGGACGGGGCGGAGTGGTGGAGAGAGGGAACAAAAAAATGAGGGATTTTCTCTTAATCCTTCTGTAGTATTTTTTTTTTTTTTTCGATGAAATATTCCAAAGGTATTATATTTCCAAAGTCTGGACACAAATGTAAAACCATGACATGAAAATTCGTTTATGATTTTTTTTTTTTTTTCTTTTTTTCCTTCTTTTATAATTCACGTTCAAGGGAATTAAATTCAATTATACTGTTTGCATTTCGTGCAAGAATTATGAGACTTTGATGTTGATCAAATGAAAATGAAAAGGTAACTAAATATCTAATTAATTTAATCATCTTTTCTAATCTCATGAATAAGGAAACAGAAGTGCAATTATCTCAATTAACTTAAAAAATAAGTAAAAGAAAATGGAACATATAATTTATCCTTTTTTTAAGCTAAAAAAAAAAGATAATCCTTTTGGGTTACAAAACCACATCAGCAAAGAACCAGATTAATGAACCGAATTTCGGTTTCAGAACCGATGAAAATGAGAAGAAGGCGAGAAAGAAGAGGAAAGAGGAGATAAAGGAATGAGAAGAAAAAGAACTTGGCTGAAAGAAGAGGAAAGAGGAGAAAAAGGAATGAAAAGAAAAAAGAACTTGGCTGAAAGAAGAGGAAAGAGGAGAAAAAGGAATGAGAAGAAGAGGAAAGAGGAGAAAAAGGAATGAAAAGAAAAAAGAACTTGCCTGAAAGAAGAGGAAAGAGGAGAAAACGGAATGAGAAGAAAAAAGAACTTGGCAGAAAGAAGAGGAAAGAGGAGAAAAAGGAACGAGAAGAAAAAGAAACTTGGCTGAAAGAACATCAGGACTCATTCACAAGAACCAGCTTTAGAACCACGAGCCTAGAATTATAAAATCGATTTTCAAAAGAAGAAAAGGAAGAAGACCAGAGCCCAGAGTCCCGCTATCAGAAGAGAGAACCGATGAAGAAAAAAATCCATGAAGTGAAACAGTAAATGACCTTTATTTGAATAAAAACAAGAACCATAGAAAAAAAAAAACTATTTAAGAAACTAGAATTGAAGAAGAAAAGATTTTTTTTTTTTAGAGAGAACCGGTCTTACAAACACACGAACCAACCATCCACAAAGACTGGAGGGAGAACCAGCGGCGGTACATATTTACCAAAACAAAAATAAGGGCCTGTCGATCTTGGCGGTTAATTGTGCTGGAAATTAAGTATCGACCCGTGACGGCGAACTGGTAAGGGGCGAGATATGATTTACGTCAGTCGTAGGCGTTGAGGGCGGAGGGAGGGGGAGGCTTGAGAGGCGGGGATGAGAGAGATGGGCGGGGGGAGGGAGGGGTTAGGGGGTAGGGATAGGGTAGAAGGAGGTGAGATGAAGAAGACAGGGGAGGAGGGAGAGAGATGGTTGGGGGTAGGAAGGAAAGAGGGAGGGGAGATAGGAAGGAAGCGAAGAGGGAGGAACAGGGAAAGTAGTGAAGGAGAGAGAAGATGTACAAGGGAAAAAAGAGAGAGTAGGGGTAGTGGGAGAGGGAGGCTGAAGAGAGATGGAGAGAGAGGGGGGTAAAAAGGAGGGGGGGAGAGACAGGAATGGAAATGAACGGAGACGGAAGAGAGTGGGTGGGATAAAGAGAGAAAGAATGGCAAGGAGAGAGTGAGACAAAGACTGAGGGTGGATGAAAAGGACGGAGGGAGGAAAGTGAGGAGAGGGGGAAAGGAGAGGGAAAGAGGGAGAAGGTGGGGTAGAGGAAGGGAGGGAGAGAGAAAGTGAGGAATAAGAGAGGGGGGAGGGAGGGAAAAAAGAAAGAGAGAGAGAGAAAGAGAGTAGGAAAGAGGGAGAGTAAGAGGGGAGGGGGAGGATAGGACAAAGAGAGAGAGAGAGAGAGAGAGAGAGATGAAAAAGAAGAAGCAAAGCAAAAAGAAGTTCTAGTCCTACATGGGCATATTTGTATATACAAATGTAGCAGTGAGTATCAAAAGTTTTGGAACATGTGCATACACGTTTCCAAGCTTAAATCTCATTTACATTTGGCTCAAGGCAAGAGATATAAGAATGGAACGAGAGAGAGAGAGAGAGAGAGAGAGAGAGAGAGAGAGAGAGAGAGAGATGGAGAAAGAGAGAGAGAGAGAGAGAGAGAGAGAGAGAGAGAGAGAGAGAGAGAGAGAGAGAGAGAG
>BOPN01003717.1:97500-100000 GCA_017312705.2 Penaeus japonicus | reverse complement strand
AGGGGAAGGAGGGTAAAAAGACGTTTTGGCTAAGGGGATGGGGGTGGTAGGGGGGAGAAGGGGATGGGGGGTAGGGGGGGAGAAGGGGAGGGGAAGGAGGGTAAAAAGACGTTTTGGCTAAGGGGTGGGGGGGAAGGGGGGAGAAGGGGATAGGGGGGGTAGGGGGGAGAAGGGGAGGGGAGAGAGGGTAAAAAGACGTTTTTTTCGAAGGGGATGGGGGGGATGGGGTGAGTAGTCACATTGTAGAAGTATTTTTTTTTTTTTTTTAGCTTCTTTTTTTTCTTTTCTTTTCTTTTCTTGAGTTTTGTGACATTGCATGTTAATGAGACATGATTCGGTTGATCTTTTGTTTGTTTGGGTGATGTGAGCAGCTTGTGGACACAGAAGTGCTTTGCATAATTATAGGTTTAGGTATTGAAACGTTGGAGGGGGGGGGGGCGTTTTAGCCTCCTTTTACCTAAATATATAAAAATATGTGAGTAAAAAAATATGTGTGAGTAAAATAAATGTGTGTATACATGTGTGTATATATATATATATATATATATATATATATATATATATATATATATATATATATATATATATATATATATATATATATATATATATATATATATATATATATATATATATATACTGTACATATAATACTACATATATCTATATCTTCATTCTCTGTCTTTTCTGTCTAACTGAAGACTGAAAATAGGTTTGCCACTTGACACAATAACTGGAAACTATCTCTTTGTTTTTCAGATTGCCATTTGCTCTTGGGAAATGGACAATCATCAGTTGAAAGTCTTTTTCTTCTGTTTTCTGTCTCTTAAATTCTCATCTTCTAAATCCGGAAGATCTATTTTTCCAGCAACAAAATATTGATATTTTCTACGACACTCTACTTTCAGATTCACTCCATCCATTCAATAGTATTAAGGGTTATTTATCAATTTAGTATTTATTCATCTATACTTATTCACCTATTTATCTAAATCTCTTTGTTTATATGTATATATATATATATATATATATATATATATATATATATATATATATATATATATATATATATATAGATAGATAGATTGATAGATAGATAGATAGATATAGATATAGATGTATATATATAGATGTGTATATATATATATATAGATAGATAGATAAATAGATAGATAGATAAATAGATAGATAGATAGATATAGATATAGATGTGTATATAGATAGATAGATAGATAGATATGAATCTGTGTATTTGTGTGTAGATAGAAAGGTTTGTATCTGTGTGAGCAAATAGATTGAGAGTGAAAACAAAAATATCAATATGTGATCCGATTACAATTTCTTTGTGCAACTGAAGCAACAACATCAATCCATTTTTTTTTTTTTTTTTTTTTTTTTTTTTTTTTTTTTTTTTTTTTTTTTTTACAAACTTCGACTACAAGATTTTGGTATTTCGATAAATTTATTCAAGGCTACCGATACATCTGCGGTATTTCACGTAAAATATAAGGCATGATATATTAGACTTTCGGAATCCTACATTGCAATAACAATTTAATGCAATGTACGGCTTTGTTTCTGTATTCATGTTTTCGTGTGTTTGTATGTGTGTATGTGGGTGTGTGTGGGGTGTTTGTGTATGTGTCTG
This sequence comes from Penaeus japonicus, assembly GCA_017312705.2. Classification (NCBI taxonomy): domain Eukaryota; kingdom Metazoa; phylum Arthropoda; class Malacostraca; order Decapoda; family Penaeidae; genus Penaeus; species Penaeus japonicus. Next base: position 98,352 of record BOPN01003717.1, on the reverse strand, counting down.
TTTATGTTTATGTGTATGTGTTTGTATTTATATAATTATTTTAGTGCTTATAAATCTAATTGTATATTTTCACATAAACTGTAACTCTCTCTCTCTCTCTCCCTCTCCCTCTCTCTCTCTCTTCCTTTCTCTCTCTCTCTCTCTATGTATCTATCTATCTATCTATCTGTCTATCTATCTCTAGTTACCTCTCCATCTCTATCTATCTATCTCTCCTTCTCCCTCTCTCTCTCCCTCTCTCTCTCCTTCCTTATCTCTGTGTCTCTTGCAGCATGAATTCGCAATGGCTCTTTCCAAACACCCTGTGCAATGGCAGCCGATGTGCAATCCTCTCTGCCTTGCTTTTGTCTCTTTTCTAACAAAGGTTATCCGTCCTTTCTATATGAACTGTGACAAATTCTGAAATCTTGACGCTTTATATATATATATATATATATATATATATATATATATAGAGAGAGAGAGAGAGAGAGAGAGAGAGAGAGAGAGAGAGAGAGAGAGAGAGAGATGGATAGATGGATAGATGGATAGATGGAGAGATGGAGAGATGGAGAGATGGAGAGATGGATAGATGGATATTTATATTTTTATTTATTTATTTATTTATCTATTTATTTATATATTTTTTTTTCCCTAATGGCTGCCGAGGACGAGTCAATTTCTTACACATTTTTTTTTTTTTAATCCAGGAAAGTGGTTTGGTCAATCATCTACTTATGAAATATACGCTTTTACATATGAAATTGAACCTAGAAAAAATGTGCAATTGCAAAAAAAAAACAAGCGTTAAATGAACACTTATATACCTCAGAAACTTAATAACATCTCCTTATGACTGTTATCAAGATTTCA
>BOPN01003717.1:87500-92500 GCA_017312705.2 Penaeus japonicus | reverse complement strand
ATTTACAAATATCAAGATGCACACATATGTTAGTTCACATATATAAAGAGCACACATAACCCCACTTACATGCATTAATACACACACATACCCAAGTTCTTCCATAAAAAAACGCACATACTTTCATTCACACACATTTAAACACATACATACCCACATCCATACATAAACACACACACACATACCCTCATTCACATACATCAAAACACACCCATCCAAAAACGCACATATACCGTAAGTACGTTCACAAACATAAAAAAGAAACCATACAATTACAAATCCAAATACATACAACAAAATATAATCTACAGACAATATTTTTCACAAAAAAAAATTATATATATATATATATATATATATATATATATATATATATATATATATATTTATATATATATATATATATATATATATATATATATATATATATATATATATATATATATATATATATATATATATATATAGCGTCATGGTACCGACATCTAAAAAACAAAAATGGAAAACATATTTTATATACATAGTACATTCTTGTCCTTTATCTTCGAAGCTTTTAGGAGGAGGAAGTTGAGTGCGTTAGAGTAAGAGTAGGTTGCTGTTATAAATATCTTATGGGAGAAATGTTATGGATGTTAGGACTGTGTTAGAAATGTTAAATATGTTGAAAGATCTTCTTACAGATGCTTAGAATAACATGTTATTGATGTTTAAGATAACTTGTTATATATGTTTAAAAGAACTTGATATGAATGTTATAGATGTTTGAAATAGGTTGCAAATGTTATAAAAAAATAAATTATGTTTTTTTTCTCGAGAAAAAATATGAAAAACTGAAAGACAATAAAAACAATTTGTTATGATCAAAATTAGGGAAAAGAACAATGAAAAGGACACACCCTCACCCCCTCTCTCTCTCTTTCTCTATATATATATATATATATATATATATATATATATATATATATATATATGTGAGCGTGTACATTATATGTGGAAGGATCACACTTTAAACTCGAGACTTGTGAAAACGTAAACACATAAATAAGTGTGTGTGTTTTAGTTCCCGTATTCCATAACAACTTCTAAAAACAAAATAATACATTTCTTTTTCCGTTTCCTGTTTGTTGACATTCTTTCTTCTTCCTAATTCACATACTTTTATAACTTATTCTGCGTATACGAAACGTGTATGTGTGTGTAAATATGTGTGTGTGTGTGTGTGTGTGTGTGTGTGTGTGTGTGTGTGTGTGTGTGTGTGTGTATGTGTGTGTGTGTGTGTGCAGATATATGGGCGTGAGGGCGCCTGGATTGAGGACAGCGTCGGAGTGAGACCTCAGGCAGCTTGTCTCCCACGGAAAGGGAAGGGAAGGGAAGGGACGAAGGACCAGGGAGGCGGTAATCCCATTGCTCTCAAATACCTTGCAAATTGTTTTTTTTCCTCTGCAACAACGAGGAGGAGAAGTTCTCTTGGTCTTCTTTTTTTTTGTGTGTGTGTTTGTCTGCGTTGCATTTGTTTTGTTTTTTTTTCTCTCTCTGTCTTTCCTTTTGCTCTCTTGGTGATTATATTATGGATCTTTCACTCTCTTTCTATTTCTTTTTTTTCTCTTTTTCGTTCCCTTTCCCTTTTCTTTATCTTTCTCTTTCTCCCTCTCTATCTATCTATCTATCTATCTATCTATCTCTATCTATCTACCTATCTATCTATCTATCTCTATCTATCTATCTATCTCTATCTATCTATCTCTATCTCTATATATCTATCTATCTCTATCTATCTACCTATCTATCTATCTATCTCTATCTATCTATCTATTTATCTCTATCTATCTATCTCTATCTATTTATCTATTTATCTCTATCTATTTATCTATCTCTATCTCCTGAACCTCATTTCTCTTCGACCCCCATCCCCTCTCCCACTCCCATTCCCTCATCTCCTTCATCCCCCTGTACCCCCCCCCCCCTCCCTCATATCCTTCCTGATATCCCGTCCACTCTCTCCTTCTCTCGTTTCACCTCCTCTTCTGTTCAATTAACAATCCTTCTATTTTCAGGTCGTGTCGCTCCCCCACACCCCCTCTTCACATCTCCTCCTGCTCTTCCTTCTCCGTCTCCTCCTCCTCTTCTTCCTATTTCTACTCCTCCTCTTCTTCCTACTTCTTTTCTTACTCCTCCTTTTCTTCCTGCTCCTCCTCCTCCTTGCTACCCTCTACTCTTAGCCAGTTTCTCCCACTCCTCTTCTTCCTTCTCCATCTCCTCTTCTTCTTCTTCCTCCTCCTCCTCCATCCTACCCCCCCCCCCTCCTTCGCATCATCCACTTCAACATTATCCATCACCCCCTCCCTCCTATTCCTTCATCCATTCCTTCGCCCCCCCCCCCCCTTCCCCTACATTCACCTCCCCCACCACTCCTCCATCCACCCCTCTCCTAGTCCTCTCTCTCTCTCTCTCTCTCTCTCTCTCTCTCTCTCTCTCTCTCTCTCTCTCTCTCTCTCTCTCTCTCTCTCTCTCTCTCTCTCTCTCTCTCTCTCTCTCTCTCTCTCTCTCTCTCTCTCTCTCAAACCCCTGATGTCTACATTTCTTGTCAGCATCTCCAACTTTGCTTTTCTTGTTGTTGTTGTTTTTAATATTCTCTTTTTATTTGTTTTCCTTCTTTCCAATCTTCTCTCTTTTTCTCTCTTTCTCCTCTTTCTTCTCTCTCTCTCTCTCTCTCTATTTCTTTTCTCAACATCTCTCTCTTTTCTCTCGCTTATTTAATTATCTTAGTTTTTTCATTCTTTCCTTTCTCTTTTTATTTTTTTTTCTGTTTCTTTTTTTGGAATTTCGAAATGAACTTCTTGTTGCTTCATTAAGAGATGTAAGAGCCGGTGTTTGCGTGATTACAGTTTCAGAATTTATAATATTTTACTGTTTGTTTGTATGTATGTGTATATATATATGTATATATATATATATATATATATATATATATATATATATATATATATATATATATATATATATATATATACACACACACACACACACACACACACACACACACACACACACACACACACACACACACACACACACACACACACACGTATGTTTTTCCTGTATTCATCTGCACACCGAATGAATTGTTTCTGTGAAACTATGGAATCAAAATCAAAATATTCTACTCCTATTCATATTCTCTTTCGTATTTATTTTTTATATCAAATAGATACACATTGACATGATTATTTACTTAAATACTGATTTAAGATCCAAACATGAATATAAAAATTCTAAGTGTGAATTATGAAACAACACACACACACATATATCTATCTATCTATCTATATATCTATCTCTATATATATGAATTTATTTTTTTTCTTTCTTTCTCTTTATCCCTTTTATTTCTCTCCCTGTGTGTATATATATATATATATATATATATATATATATATATATATATATATATATATATATAGAAAGAAGAGTAAGAGAGAGAAAGAGTAAGAGAGAGGGAGATGGAGAGGGAGAGAGAGAGAGAGAGAGAGAGAGAGAGAGAGAGAGAGAGAGAGAGAGAGAGAGAGAGGGAGAGAGTTAGAGAAAAAGAGAGAGGGAATGAAAGAGAGAGTGAGAGAAAGAAAGACAGTATAAGAGAGAGAGATGTAGAGAGAAAATGGAAAGAGGGAGAGAGAGAAGGAGAGGGAAAGAGATAGCTCGGTTAATAAGTGGATTTGATATATGATACGAGTCAATCAAACTACTATGTTATCTGAGATATGAGTTTGGTTTTTATCTTTTTTTGTACCTATTCCTTCTTTGTCTAATTGTTTTATGTTTTCTTTTTATTCCTTACGCCCCATGCTACTTATCTATCTATCAATTTGTTTACTCATAATCTTTATTTGAATTCACTTATTCTCTTTTGTTTCTTATTACTTTCTTTTAAAGTCTCTTCTCTTTTATTCCACTTTTATCCTCCTTCTCTAGTTACGGTTTCTAGTTATCATTTTTCTTTTGTTTATTTCTATTTTCGTTCGCTTTTTTTACTCTTTTGATTTCTTCCTTTCTTTAGTAATATCTATTTTCTCTTTTTTTTTTTTTTTTCTCTTTTTTTTTTTTTTTTTGGGGGGGGGCTTTTATGTTTTTCTTTCTTCCCCTCTGTCTCTCCCGGTCTCCGTTTACTTTTTCCCCTACTCTCTCTCCCTCTGTCTTTCTCTTTTTCTTTCTATTTCTCGTTCTCTCTCTCTCTCTCTCTCTCTCTCTCTCTCTCTCTCCCCCCCCCTCTCTCTCTCTCTCTCTCTCTCTCTCTCTCTCTCTCTCTCTCTCTCTCTCTCTCTCTCTCTCTCTCTCTCTCTCTCTCTCTCTCTCTCTCTCTTTCTCATTCTCTCATTCTCTCTTTCTTTCTCTGTTTTTATATATCCATTTCAATTCTTTATTTTTCGTTTTCTCTCTTTTTCGCTCGTGTTTTCTTAGCAATGTTCTTTCTTTCCACTCTTTCTTAATGATTTGTGTTCTCGATTTTCTCTCTTTATTCTATTCTCACTCTCTTTCGGTCTCTAATTCTCCGAGATTTCTCTTTCTCTTTCCTCTTTTACCCCATTTTTTCCTCTCTCCACCCTATTTTCCCCTCTGTCTCACCCCTTTTCCCCTCTCGGTCTCAGCCCCCCCCCCTCTCCTCCTCCTCACCTCCCCCCACCTCCTCTTCCTCCTCCTCCTCCTCCTCCTCACCTCCCCCCTCCTCCTCCTCCTCCTCACCTCCCCCCTTCTCCTCCTCCTCACCTCCTCCCGTTCCCAGTGTTCACCCAATCCCATATTCTTTCTTCTCCTGTTTTTTTTTCCTTTCTTTCTTTCTTCTTCTTCTTCCAACTGTTCTCAAGTTTGGGGAAAATGCAACTCAAAATATACTCTCTCAAGGGAAATCATTGTGCAGATTTCTTCTAAGAGCGAGAAGGGGGGGAGGGGGAGGAAGGTAAGGGAGGGGAGGGGAGAGGAGGGGGAGGGGAGGGGAGAGGAGGGGG
>BOPN01003717.1:67500-70000 GCA_017312705.2 Penaeus japonicus | reverse complement strand
ATAAACAATATTGTTATAATAATTTTGCTATCATTATCACCATCATCATTATTATTGTTATCAATATTAACATTAGTATTAGTATCATAATGATTATGATTATCATTATCATCGTTATTAATATTATTATCATTATTGTCATCATTATTATTCCTTTTATCATCAGCATTGGTATTCTAATTATCAGCATTGTCATTGTCATCGTTATCATCGTCGTCATCAATATCATCATGATCATTATTAAAACTGTTATCATCATTGTTATCATAGCTTTCACTATTATAATTATTACTACTATGTTTTATTGTTGTTATGTAACAGTTATTATCATTACTATTACAGTTATTGTCATCATTATTGTAATCATTAGCATCATTAGTAATATCCTTTTAATCATTATTATTATCATTAGCATCATTATTTCTATAATTTTAATATCATCGTTATTGTTATCATTATCACCATCATCATCATTATCATCATCATCATCACAATTAATATTACTATCATCATTATGATTGTTCTCATTATCATCTTCATTATTGTTATCATTAATATTGTAATTGTCATTTCTATCAGTATCATCATCATCATTATTAACATTATTCATATTATCATATTTTTTTATTGTGATCATTATAATTATCTTTATCATCACCACCATCATCATCAATTTTATTATCATCACCGTTTTCATTATCTTTAGAATCTGTATCATCATTATTATCATCATCATCATCATTGTCGTCATTATTGCCATCATCATTATCTTCATTATTACTATCACTACTATTACTACTAAATATCATTACCATTATTCTCATTATCATTACCATCATCAGTAGTATATTTATCCCTATCATTGTTATCATCATTATCATTGGAATTATCATTATCACTATATAATCACCATTACTATTATCATCATTATTATCATGATAATTATCATTACATTTATCTTATCATTACTATTACCTCTAGTTATTTTTTTCAGTGTTGTCAATCTCATTCTGTTATTGCTGTCATTCGTAATATATATTACTCATGATAGTAGTTATGTTAATAAAATCGTTATCATTATCATTAATGGAATAATCACGAGAATAATGACGCTGATAATAATCATTCTAGTGGGTGAAATAACGAAAAAAGATGATAACAATAATGACGAGGCTTATCATGATGATAACAATCCAAACGATAATAACAATACTGATAATAATAATAATGATAATACATGACAGTGAAAACATAAACATCCCTCATCAGACATGACAGTTTCATACAACATACACCAACATGAAATCACCAGCATAACCCCTGGCGGATAGTACAATGGCTTGCACAGCATTGCTAATTCCGTTAATGCAGATTGAGAGAGAGGGGGGGGGAGATATGAGGGAGGGGTGAGGGGGGATGGGGGAGGGGGGGAGGCAGGCTCAAAGAGTCTCAAAGAATCTGAGAACATGTCTTGGATTTTCTTACGTGCTTTCTTGAGTAGGGCGCGTGTTGAGTAGGCAATGCCCTTTTCTGACGGAAGGATTTTTGGATTGTGTGTGCGTGTGCGTGTGTGTGTGTGTGTGTGTGTGTGTGTGTGTGTGTGTGTGTGTGTGTGTGTGTGTGTGTGTGTGTGTGTGTTTGTGTGTGGGAGGGGGGAAGGTTGTTTGCTGTGTGTAGGGGTGGGAGGGCAGTGTGTGTGTGTGTGTGTGTGTGTGCGTGTGTGTGCGTGCGTGTGTGTGTGTGTGTGTGTGTGCGCGTGTGTGTGCGTGTGTGTGTGTGAGGGGGGAAGGGGTAGAGAGGGGGAAAGGGGGGAAGGTTGTTTGCTGTGTGTAGGAGTGGGAGGGCAGTGTGTGTGTGTGTGTGTGTGTTTGCAATAAAACGTTGCTTCCCTTTTTTTCTCTTTTTTTCTATGGTCTTCATCTTCCATTCTTCCATTCCTTCGGTGTTTCTCTTTCTGCATCAAACAGTCTTCCCATTCTTTTACTTCGTTATCCTTATTTTTTTCTTATTCTTTCTCTCTTCTCTTTCTCATTTTTCAATCGCTCCTCGTACTTATTTCCCTTCCTCTTCTTCTTCTTCTTTTCTTCCTTGTTATTTTCTTTTTATCCATTTCTTTTCATCATCATCTTGCAATAATTTCGATTCAACAGTCAATTAAAATCGTAATGAGACAACACCGAAGATCAATCATTAACAATACTTCAACATCAACTATTGCATCATTCCAGAAGAATATTACTAATAATCAAAATAAAAGATATAACAAAGACTTTTTCTTTTCTCCTTTTTTCTTTTTTTTTTGGAGTGGGTGGTATAGGAGGGGGAGGGTGTCCTTATTTTTGGCTTCGTTGAATTATAATAACGTTAGTAATAACACGTTCTCTCATTAACAGCAAAATATCCATCAGGTTTATCAACAGGCATCCGTTTTATTACTTATTTCATCACCCTAGTACGCAGGCACCTTAATAAATATCATCACATTAATAAAATAAATAGA
>BOPN01003717.1:45000-52500 GCA_017312705.2 Penaeus japonicus | reverse complement strand
TCTTTTGATCAATATTAAGAATGATAACATAACATTGTCTCTAGTCATCTATATTCATCACCCTTATTATAAGTTTGTAATATGAATGAGAAATAGGGAAAGGAAAATGAACGTGTCAGGAGGTCGCGACGGAGAGAAAAAATATGAACATGAAGAATTCAGAAATAAACAGAGAAGAGAGAGAGGGAAAGAGAGAGAGAGATAGAGAGAGAGAGAGCAAAAAAGAAACAGACAGACGAACAGACAGACAGCGAGATCGAAAAACAAACCCAAAAGGGGCCAAACAGAGGGAACAGAAACAGGTCGATGATCCGAGGGTTTTCATTGTGGCGTCCTGCTTGGCCTCGGGGCGGGGGGGGGGGGGGGGGGGGGGGCGACGAGGCCAGCAGGCCTTACCGTCGAGGAGGAAGAAATATTTCGGGAACCAATCGCCGCGGGGAAGGGGGGAGGGGGAGGGGGAGGGGAGAATGGAGAGGGGGAGATATGGATTAAGAAGAGGAAGAGGTGGGGGGGGGAGGGGAGAGTGGAGAGGGGGAGAGATGGATTAGGAAGAGGAAGAGGTGGGGGGGAGGGGAGAGTGGAGAGGGAGAGAGATGGATTAGGAAGAGAAAGAAGTGGGGGGGAGGGGAGAGTGGAGAGGGGGAGAGATGGATTAGGAAGAGAAAGAGGTGGGGGGGGATAGAGGAAGGGAAATTCCGTAGAGAGGGGAAGAGAGGGGGGTGGGAAAGGTAGGGGTAAGGAGAGGGGGAGGGGGAGTTCGGCAGAGGAAGAGGAAGAGGATATTCGGGTAAGGGAAGAAGGGACTCGGCAAAGGGGAAGGAGAGAGAGAGGGGGAGTTCGGCAGAGGAAGGGGAAGGGGGGGATAAAGAAGTAAAAGGCAAGGGGACAGGTCAGTGGGGAAGAGGGGGGAGAGAGAGAGGAGGGGACGTCCCCCTCGTTTAGTCTTCAGGACAGAATAGTGAAGGGAGACATATTGCGAGTGATATCGCCAAAGGGCACGGGGCCATTCTGTGCCTAAGACACCTATCATCGCCCCCTATCTCTCGTTCTTCTTTTTCCTCTTCTCTTCTCCCTCTCTTCTCTCCTTCCTCTCTTCTCTTCTTCCTCTCTTCTCTTCTTCCTCTCTTCTTTTCTCTCTCTCTTCTCTTATTACGCTTCTGAGGGTGTACAGTAGTGAGTGGAGGAGGTACACTTATATATATATATATATATATATATATATATATATATATATATATATATATATATATATATATATATATATGTGTGTGTGTGTGTGTGTGGGTGGGTGGGTGGTTGGGTGGTAGGGTGTGGGTGTGTATGTATATATCTATTGTTTGTTTGTCTTTTTTTCAAAATATATATTTTTTAATAAAAAGCAAAAAAAAAAAAAAAAATCGTCAGCCACCAAGACGAGCAGATCTTCCAGTCCAGAAGTCATACTCGAACTTCCTCGAGATCATCTCCATTCCGCGACACGTACTCGAGGCGTTTGCCCAAGCCCGCCAGGATTATTCGCAGGCTTTGCACGTCACTCGGGGGGTGGGGGGGGGTGGGGGGGGGGTCGTGGGTCGTCGTGCAAACGGAAAAAAATCGGTTATTGTGACACTCCTCGCGGATGCCGGACTCCCGACTCGTCGTCCCACCTTGCCTGGTTCGTAGTAAGCGGAGTTCGTTATGACAAATGTAGAGAAAATGTATATATCTGACTGAATAACCTCATAACTAATGTGATGTAATTGACGCGTTATTCAGTCTCATATCTTTTCCTACTGGTTCGTCGTTGCTATAAGGTTTTGTTTCCAACTATGAAACAAGTCCCGTGATACTACAGAGCGTGTGTGTTCAATGGGAAGGGCGTCGATGTTTATGTTTATTCCATTAACTGATACAGTGAGGGGGGCGTCTAGAATTACATTTACCCCGCTGAGTTGGTGGGTAAGTTTGAACTCACTGAGTCCATTGAGGTACTAAAGTATTCATAAATACAGGTGTTTTTTCCTAAATACTGATGTTTTTTTTGTGTGTTTTTTTGTTTATTTGTTTGTTTCTATCTCATTGAGTAACACTAAGGTATTTTCTACTATATCAAGGAAACTATCATCATTATTATTGTTATGTTTTCTTCCGAGCTTGGTCCTTAGCCAACGTGGTGCCCAGCCACAGTAATAAACGCCAGGCGACAGTGGAAACTCACGCGTTATGTATTCAAAAACCCTTCCACTTGTACATTACAGTCTGCTTCCCCAATCACCTGCTTAGGCTATGATATCAAAATCTACATCATGTCACTGTTATTGTTCCTAGATATATGGAGTTCTAGATATCAGGCTATAACATGAAAAATTATCCTCATTCTATTTTCATCTCTTATCTTATTATATTTTGAAATATCATGGACTTTGAAGGATTAACCCTAGCTCATTGTTGCAATATATCTGCAACCGTACATTGATAATCATTTGACAAACCGCATTTATATTTCAGTGTACTGCTGCCAAAGCTCCTTCCTTCTTAGTGCATGACATTAGTATCATGACTGTTATTATTGATCTTTTCGAAGTAAGATAACACGGCGTTCATATCTATCACCCTTTCGACATTAAATCTACGGCTGTAACGTCGTAATATATATATATATATATATATATATATATATATATATATATATATATATATATATATATATATATATATATATATATATATATTTGTTACGCTCAATGTGAATAGTTGCCTAATTTATATTGTGCAAAACCTAACCTAACCTAACCTCATCTAACCTATCCTAACCTAATCTAACCTAACCTAACCTAACCTCATCTAACCTAACCTAACCTAATCTAACCTAATCTAACCTAACCTAATCTAACCTAACCTAACCTCATCTAACCTAACCTAACCTAATCTAACCTAATCTAACCTAACCTAACCTCATCTAACCTAACCTAATCTAACCTAACCTCATCTAACCTAACCTAACCTAATCTAACCTAACCTAACCTCATCTAACCTAACCTAACCTAATCTAACCTAATCTAACCTAACCTAACCTAATCTAACCTAATCTAACCTAACCTAACCTAACCTAATCTAACCTAACCTAATCTAACCTAACCTAACCTAACCTAACCTCATCTAACCTAACCTAACCTAATCTAACCTAACCTAACCTAATCTAATCTAACCTAACCTAACCTAATCTAACCTAACCTCATCTAACCTAACCTAACCTAACCTAACCTAACCTCATCTAACAAATCTAACCAAACCTAACCTCATCTAACCTAACCAAACCTAACCTAACTTAACCTAACCTCATCTAACCTAACCTAACCTAATCTAACCTAACCTAACCTAATCTAACCTAACCGAACCTCATCTAACCTAACCTAATCTAACCTAACCTCATCTAACCTAACCTAACCTAATCTAACCTAACCTAACCTAACCTAATCTGACCTAATCTAACCTAACCTCATCTAACCTAACCTAACCTAATCTAACCTAACTTAACCTAACCTAACCTCATCTAACCTAACCTAATCTAACCTAATCTAACCTAACCTAACCTAACCTAATCTAACCTAGCCTAACCTAACCTAACCTAATCTAACCTAACCTACCCTAACCTAATCTAACCTAATCTAACCTAATCTAACCTAACCTAACCTAACCTAACCTAATCTAACCTAACCTAACCTAACCTCATCTAACCTAACCTAACCTAACCTAACCTAACCTCATCTAACCTAACCTAACCTAATCTAACCTAACCTAACCTAACCTAATCTAACCTCATCTACCCTAACCTAATCTAACCTAATCTAACATAACCTAATCTAACCTAACCTAACCTAATCTAACCTAATCTAACCTAACCTAACCTAATCTAACCTAATCTAACCTAACCTAACCTAATCTAACCTAACCTAACCTAACCTCATCTAACCTAACCTAACCTAATCTAACCTAACCTAACCTAATTTAACCTAACCTAACCTAACCTCATCTAACCTAAACTAATCTAACCTAACCTAACCTAACCTAACCTCATCTAACCTAACCTAACCTAACCTAACCTAATCTAACCTAATCTAACCTAACCTAATCTAACCTAACCTAACCTAACCTAATCTAACCTAACCTAACCTAACCTCATCTAACCTAACCTAATCTAACCTAACCTAACCTAATCTAACCTAACCTAACCTAATCTAACCTAACCTAATCTAACCTAATCTAACCTAACCTAATCTAACCTACCCTAATCTAACCTAACCTAACCTCATCTAACCTAACCTAACCTAATCTAACCTAATCTAACCTAACCTAACCTAATCTAACCTAACCTAACCTAATCTAACCTTACCTAACCTAACCTAACCTCATCTAACCTAACCTAACCCAATCTAACCTAACCTAATCTAACCTAACCTAACCTAACCTAACCTCATCTAACCTAACCTAATCTAACCTAACCTAACCTAACCTCATCTAACCTAACCTAACCTAATCTAACCTCATCTAACCTAACCTAACCTAACCTAACCTAACCTCATCTCATCTAACCTAACCTAACCTAATCTAACCTAATCTAACCTAACCTAACCAAACCTAACCTAACCTAACCATTTTCCCCAATGTCCACATTAGGCAACTATTCACATTGAGCGTAACATCTATAACTTCACTAAAGATCCTGCGAAAAGTTTAGTGTTATAATATGAAATTATGCTTAACATTACTAAGCTCTAATAATGTAGATTTGTGGAAAAAAAGTGGAAGTGATATACCAGAAAAACTATATCTTTACCAGATCTATGAATATATTCCAGGTTACTGCTGTCTTCACGTGTTATTCTGTTTTAGTCTTTAACAATGGTTCCACAATTTTAATTGACCATTTAGGTATCATCCTATATATATGAATATGTATATATATATAGATAGATAGATATATATATATATATATATATATATATATATATATATAGATATATATATAGATATATATATAAATATAGATATAGATAGATATATATTCATATAGATAGATAGATATAGATATATATATATATATATATATATATATATATATATATATATATATATATATATATATATATATGTATGTATATATGCATATATATGTATAAATCTATATACACACAAATTTATATTTATATATATATATATATATATATATATATATATATATATATATATATATATATATATATATATATATATGTATGTATATATATATATATATATATATATATATATATATATATATATATATATATATGTATATATGTGTGTGTGTGTGTGTGTGCTAAACGAGCCAAACACAAGGCGAAATTACAACGGATATGCAACAAGAGCAGATGGACGAAATCCGGACGGAATGACCTGCTCAGGAACATATCAAGTAGACGTCTTACGCAGACCGAGAAGGAAGCATTATCTCTCGGTCTTAAATCCAGCACCGGGCAGGACAGCAGGGATTTAATCGACTACGTAATCTCGAACAACCGTTGGACGGACAGTGACTTGGAAAAAGGATTCATTCAAGGGATTACTACATGCTGTATGGCTGAGGCGTCTTCGCGTCCCCCTGCGATCCCGCGAAGATACATCGCAGTCCTGAAAGATCTCGGTGTCGACGAGAACATCATCAACACAAGTGACAAAGGTGGAGGTATTGTTGTTATGGGTAATTGTGATTACAATTTAAAAAATAACGATTTTCTGCCCGATACATCTATTTATAGAAAGGTGATGAGAGGCGAACCCAAGAAGGAAGCTATCGTCTTCAAGAAGAAGGCAAGGGATATCTTCTTGCACTCCGCCCGGGGAAAACATTTCCTTCATCTCCTGGAGGAGGCCCCCCGTACCCCTTCCATGAAAGGTCTCCTGAAGATACACAAGCCAGGTGTACCAATGAGACCGATCACTTCTGGCGTTGGCAGCGCTCCTCATCGTCTAGCTAAGTATCTGGCCAGACCCTCTCTGGCGCTATGGAAGTCATCAGTGATTCTCATCAGTGATTCCCACCTGAAGAACTCTGTCGACCTCATCAAACGTCTTCAGAATCTTGGTTATAAGAATAAAAAGTTGGCGAGTTTCGATGCCAAGGCCCTATTCACCAATGTTTCCACGGATGGTGCGATCCAAGCAGCAGAAAGAGTCGTCAACACCATGGATGATGAGTCATTTCCTCTACCAAAGCGCGATTTTATACGACTGGTGAAGCTGTGCGTGAATTTCGGATCCTTCGAATTTGCAGGAGAGGAATACCGGCAAATAGCGGTCTAGCTATGGGTTCCCCATTAAGCGCGGTTCTGGCCTGTCTCTTCATGGAAACTGTGGAGAGAGATCACTTCAGAGACATAATTGGCAGGCACTCAACATGGCTACACTATGTAGATGATATCCTGGTCGTCGTCCCCAGGAGGACGTGCTTACGTCAAACGCTGACGCTGCTGAACGCCGTCCATAATCAAATTCAATTTACCTTGGAAGAAGAATACTGTCAGAAGCTACCCTTCTTAGACACTCTGATTCATCGTGATGACGACGGCCTGCGTTTCTCTGTATATAGAAAGCCAACTAATAAAGATGATTATATCCATTACTACTCCGCCCACAGCAGTAAAACAAAGTCTGAGGTAGTCATAGGATTCTTCCTAAGGGCATTAAGGATTTGCAGCCCAGAATTCCTAGAGGACGAAATTAAATACATTATAGACTCGTTTATAAAACACCAATACCCCAGAGGTTTCTTGCTAAACCTCAGAAAGAAAGCGGCGAACATCATAATGAGGGCAAGAAACGATTGTGCAGCACCCTCAGGTTTCTCCCTCAGTGTAACATCTCCAAGACTATCAGCAGGTACTTAGGTACTACCGTGAATACAGTAAACACGTCCGGCGTAAAGATAGGAACTTTGGCAAGACACAAGAAACCGCTCACAAGCAACCCCGACAGTGCCGTTTACTGTATCCCTGCAGTACATGCGATAAAGCGGATTACGGCGAAACAGGACGTGGTTTCGACACCAGGATCAGCGAGCCTCGAGCTGACATCCGTCACCACAGGACTTTCAACGCCATGGTGGCACACTTAGATGAGGCGGGACATCTACCAGATTGGAAACTAGCAAAAGTCGTCAACAAAGGAAAGACGCAAAGTTATGGAAGCTGCATACATCGCAACAAAAGAAAACGTGAAAACAGGTGAACCTTCAGTTCTCATTTGATATATATTCCTCCTGTATTTTCACTTGTTATGTATTTTTTAGAAAGACCTCCGTCGAAACGCGTCAAATACATCTCTTGCGTGTTTAGGTATCCAGTCTCATTCATACTTTTCTTCTACATTTGAACTCTGTTCATATATGTATATATACATATATGCATATATACATATATATATATATATATATATATATATATATATATATATATATATATATATATATATATATATATATAT
>BOPN01003717.1:30000-32500 GCA_017312705.2 Penaeus japonicus | reverse complement strand
CTCGTTTGTGATTCTCTTTGTCTTTTTCTTGTATTTTTTTTCTTCTTTTTTTTTGTGTCGTTTTATCATGGTTTAGATCACTTTTCTTTTTGTTTTCCTTCTTTTCTTCATTTTGTTCGTATTTTTTCCTCATCTTATATAGCTTTTATACATATATTTTTTTTACTTTATCTGTACTTTGATTATATTCCTTTCCTTTTCCTTTGTTAATTCGTTTTCTTCTCCTCTACATCATCATATCTATCATCATTATCATTATATAAGCTGTCGATCCTTTTCCAGGTTGGGAGTAAAGGAAGCCAAAGCAACATATAAAAAGACAAGCAACATATAAAAAGACAAGCAACATATAAAAAGACAAGCAACATATAAAAACACAAGCAACATATAAAAACACAAGCAACATATAAAAACACAAGCAACATATAAAAACACAAGCAACATATAAAAACACAAGCAACATATAAAAACACAAGCAACATATAAAAGCAACATATAAAAACACAAGCAACATATAAAAGCAACATATAAAAACACAAGCAACATATAAAAGCAACATATAAAAACACAAGATGCAAAGTACCAACGGGAAAACACTATAAAGGACTAAGGAAAAAAACCCGACAACTTGGACAAGAACTAACACGGCGAGAGTATACGTTTTTAAGTTTTCTTTTTTTTTTCATTTTCGTTATTAAGCCTTTTTTTCTTTCTTTTTTTTTCATCTTCTATTGTTTTTTTCTTCCTCGTTGTTCTTCTTTCTCCATTTTGTTCTCTTTTTTCGATTTCTCAAAGAATTCTTGTTGATTATCATCGTTTTTATTATTGTCATCATTATTGTTATTCTAACTATTATTCTCCTTATTATTGCTATTCTCTCCGACTCTATCTTCGTCTCTATCCTTTGGTCTTTGTTTCCTGTCTTCTTCTTCTTCTTCTTCTCTTTTGTTCTTTCTTTTCCTTTTCTTTTTCATCTCTTCCTCGTCGAAATCTTTCCCCACAATTATTCCATCGCTCATTTTTATTTCCATCTCTATCCACTCCCTCTCCTTATCCCCCATCCCTCTCCATCTCCTTCTCCTTACCCCCTTTCCTCCTCTATCTCCCTCTCCTTATCCCCCATCCCTTTTCATCTCCTTCTCCTTACCCTTCCATCCTTCTCCATCTCCCTCTACTTATCCCCTATCCCTCTCAATCTCCCTCTCCATCTCCCTCTCCTTAACCCCAATCCCCCTCCATCTCTCTCTCCATCTCCCTCTCCTTAACCCCAATCCCCCTCCATCTCTCTCTCCATCTCTCTTTTTTTACCCCTCCATCATTCTCCACCTCCTTCTCCTTACCCCCTATCCCTCTCCATTTCCCTCTCTATCTCCCTCTCCATCTCCCTCTCCTTACCCCTTCATCCTTCTCTATCTCCATCTCCCTCTCTCCCTCTCCTTACCCCTATCTCTTTTCATCTCCCTCTCCTTACTCCCTATCCCTCTCAATCTCCCTCTCCATCTCCCTCTCCTTAACCCCAATCCCCCTCCATCTCCCTCTCCATCTCTCTTTTTTTACCCCTCCATCATTCTCCACCTCCTTCTCCTTACAAGCAACATATGTTAAACATATAAAAACACAAGCAACAAAAAGACACAAGCAACATATAAAAACACAAGCAACATATAAAAACACAAGCAACACAAAAACACAAGCAACATATAAAAACACAAGCAACATATAGAAGCAACATATAAAAAACACAAGCAACATATAAAAGCAACATATAAAAACACAAGCAACATATAAAAACACAAGCAACATATAAAAACACAAGCAACATATAAAAGCAACATATAAAAACACAAGCAAAATATAAAAACACAAGCAACATATAAAAACACAAGCAACATATAAAAGCAACATATAAAAACACAAGCAACATATAAAAGCAACATATAAAAACACAAGCAACATATAAAAGCAACATATAAAAACACAAGCAACATATAAAAACACAAGCAACATATAAAAACACAAGCAACATATAAAAACACAAGCAACATAAAAAAACACAAGCAACATATAAAAACACAAGCAACATATAAAAACACAAGCAACATAAAAAAAACACAAGCAACATATAAAAACACAAGCAACATATAAAAACACAAGCAACATAAAAAAACACAAGCAACATATAAAAACACAAGCAACATATAAAAACACAAGCAACATAAAAAAACACAAGCAACATATAAAAACACAAGCAACATATAAAAGCAACATATAAAAACACAAGCAACATATAAAAACACAAGCAACATATAAAAGCAACATATAAAAACACAAGCAACATATAAAAGCAACATATAAAAACACAAGCAACATATAAAAGCAACATATAAAAACACAAGCAACATAAAAAAACACAAGCAACATATAAAAACACAAGCAACATATAAAAACACAAGCAACATATAAAAACACAAGCAACATATAAAAGCAACATATAAAAACA
>BOPN01003717.1:17500-25000 GCA_017312705.2 Penaeus japonicus | reverse complement strand
CGCGCCCTCGTTATTTGACAGCATTTTAAATTCCTTGACATCGCTCGCTTGACTATTAGATCCCAAATATTTTCTGCTATTAAGACATCAATTAAGCGATTATGTGGAATGATCATGTCTTATTTGGTTCTTTGTGATTTTAATTTCTTTGTTTTTAGTTAGATAAGTGTGGGTGTGGGTGTGGGTGTGGGTGTGGGTGTGGGTGTGGGTGTGGGTGTGGGTGTTTGTGTTCGTGTTAGTGTTCGTGTTAGTGTCCGTGTTAGTGTTCGTGTTTATTTGCTTGTATTTGTTTTGAGTGTGTGTTTGTTTTGTATGTGTATATTCAGCACACGTCCCCTTAGTCACAAGAAGAAAACAAATGTGAATCATAACAAATATCAGCCGTTCGTCCATATTTTCACTGAGAAATTTAGCAATAAAATACAGTTCAAAACCCTTTTATCTAACATGAAAAGCTGAAATGTCAAATAGGAGCCTCAGTATAGCTTTCATACTATAATCGCCCAAAATGACATGTGTTTTTTGTCCTATATGGTGCCATCAACTCAATTAACATGGCGTATCAGGAATTGCTTATATTCAGGCGTCCATTATATCATTAAAATTACCTTTTGATGTATCGTATACTGTATCTCTCTCTCTCTCTCTCTCTCTCGGTCTTTCCTCTCTCTCTTGCTCTCACTCGCTCTCTCTCGGTCTTTCTCTCTCTCTCTATCTATCTATCTATCTATCTATCTATCTATCTATCTCTCGTTCTCTTTTTTTTTCTTCCTTTCTCTTGCTCGATCTCACTTTCTATCTCTTTCTTTCTTTCTCTCTTTCTCTCTTTCTCTCTTTCTCTCTTTCTTCCTTTCTCTCTATCTCTATCTCTATTTTTATCTCTTTCCCTTTCCCTTTCCCCTTCCTTTTCCCTTTAATTTTCCCTCTCCCTTTCTCCTTCTCTTCCTCTCTCCCTCTTTCCCTCTCTCTCTCTTTCTCCCTATCCACTCTTCCTCTCCCTTTCTACTCTTCCTCTCCCTCTCCACCCTTCCTCTCCCTCTCATTCTCTCCCTCTTTCCCTCTCTCCGACTCTCCCTCTCTCTCTCTCTTTCTCCCTATCCAGTCTCCCTCTCTTCCTCTCCTTCTCATCCTCACCCTCTCTTCCTCTCCCTCTCATCCTCTCCCTCTCATCCTCTCCCTCCCATCCTCTCCCTCTCTTCCCCTCCCTCTCTTCCTCTCCCTTTTCCTCTCCCTTTTCCTCACCCTCTGATCTTGCCGTGAGTCTTCTCCGGCGCCGCCCACGTGACGTCACAGCGCCAGTGAGTGCCTCGCGCTTGGCTGCTACAGGAACCCGCCTCGGCGATGGGGGGGCCGGGTACTGAGGGGGTAGGGGGGTAGGGTAAGGGAGGAAGGGTAAGGGGGGGAGAGGAGAAGAACAAGGATTAGTTAATGTGGTATGGGATTTGTGTGTTTGTGTTTTTTGTGTATGTGTGTGTGTGTGTGTGTGTTTGTGTGATTTTTTGGGTGTGTGTGCGTGTGTGTGTGTGTGTGTTTTGTGCGTGTGTGTGTATGTGTGTGTGTGTCTGTGTGTCTATATCTGTGTGTCTGTGTGTCTGTGTTTATATCCGTGTCCATGTTTGTGTTTGTGTTTGTGTCCGAGTCCATGTTTGTGTTTGTGTGTGCACGTGTGTTAATACAATGTCGAAAACAATCAGACGAGCGGACATCCATAAAACCAAAGACATTAAAAAGATATCATGCAATAAAAGTGATGAAATTCTGTCACTGTCACACGTCACACCATAAACAAACCGAAAATCATCAGCAACCATCATAGAATCATATAAATTATTATTTAATGATAGTGACGAATGATGAGAGTGAGATAATAATTTTACGAATTCAGAGTAATGGATGGAAGTAATATTCATGACTTTTAGCAATCATGGACAATAAAAGAAATATTAATTTATATATATATGCATGATTAATAAAGTAAAAAGGAAGTAAATGTCATTATACTTTTGCAAGCTGTGTTGTATAATGAAAAATATGATTCATTTACACTGTTGTTTCTTTCGTCTTTCCTAAGGAAGCTACGAAAAAAAATATATAAGTATCTGATCTTACAAATTTGGGGCGGTTTACAATTCTTAACATTTTCACAAGTTTGCAAAACATACTTTTTTCGAAAGCCTCCTCCCCCCCCCCCCCCCCCCCCATAAGTGTACGAAAAATGTTCACGTGCGTAAAAAATAGGAAAGAGAGAGATTATAAAGAACGTGTGGATTATAAAGAGCGTATATCAAAAACGATAATTTTTCAAATATTTGAAATGCGTACAGTATACTTGTCCTGGGATCCCCCCTCCCCCCTCCCCCCACCCCCGCCGCGTACCGTTTGCACGGTTGTGAAAATGTTGAAAATTGTGACTCGTCCCTTACTCTATCTTTATAACTTCGTGATTTTTTAACCTAGAGCGTTTAGACATCGGAGATATATATATTGTAAGTTAGAGGACCAGCAAATACGTGTCTACACTAATTAAGAGGAAATATGACCATACAGTGGAAACCATGAGAGAGATAAAACAGAAGAAGATAAATAAAAAATTAAAAACATATAACACATTGACACCTTCACTTTGTCACTTATGACGCGGATACACTAACTGAAAAAAAACATCAAAATTATATCCATCACCATTAAATTTTGAACTACCTTATCGATATCAAAACCTCAAAATTATTCAAGAGTCATTATTAGTCAAAAAAATTCTGCTTCCAAATACACTAGAAAATAATACTTTCGTCTTTTTTTCTTTCTTTCTTTCTTTCTTCCTTTTGTTCACTGGGCGAATTTGAATCCACGAGTTTATATTTGAAAATATGAACTAAAAAAAATCGATTTAAATAACATGGAAAAAAATGTTAAAATTCTTTTTTTTTCTGTATTTGTATGTCTAATGACTTGAATACCTATATGACGTTAAATGAAAGAAGATTATTGATGAAACTTTACTGTGAGTTTTAACTTCCTAAATCTGAATTGTTCTTCATTTGTATGTCAATATTTATTGCTTCACACTATTCTCAACTTATTTTTCATGAAAAATAAATCACTTATCTAATATATTCGTACAATCTATTAGAATTTCCAAATGAAAAGTTATGCCTTGTTTTCGTACAAATAATTTTCCTGATTTTCTGCACAAATACACACTTGCACATGCAACATATGCACATGATAATTCCAGTGATGAGTGATCTTGGAATAGGAGAAAAGAATAAGAGGAAAAAAATGATGATGATGATGATGATGATGATGATGATGATGACAACGAAAAAGAAAATGATGATAGAGGAAACTGGAAAGGTGATAATTGATGATGGTGGTGATGGTGAATAAGGAAAAGAAAATGATGATGATGGAGATGATGAAGAAGACGAAGAAGAAAACGATAGGGAGAAGAAAATGATGATGATGGAGATGAAGACGACGAAGAATTAAATGATGATAGATAGAAATAGAAAAGTGATGATGGCGGTGGTGGTGATAATGATGAATAAGGAAAAGAAAGGGATAATGGACGATAACGAATACGTAGTAGAAGAAAGAAAGAAGTGACAGGGACGGAATAGAATATGGAAATGAGAGAGAGAGTGAGAGAAGAGGAAAAGAGATTGGTGTGAAGAATAGATAATAATGTTATCATAATAAAGACGAAGAAAGAGAAAAAAGAAAGGAAAGGATAAGATGATAAATACGAAGAAAGATAAAAAAAAATAAAAATAAAAGAATATCAAGATGATGAGGACGTAGTAGGAGAAGAAGAAAAAATAAAGATTTTCTCTCAAGTGCCACCTTACATCCGGGAATTAAAATATATATATATATATCTCATCTCTCAAGGTTAACCTAACATACGGGACTTCACTCACCGTCTTCTTCCGTAGCTATGACGTCACAGGTCATATAGATGTCTGGAGTGAGTGTTTCGCCGACACAGACTTCATATCTGGAAGGAAAAGTTAAATGTAAATATAAAAAAACTCTATGGAATGAATAGGAAATTAGATAAGGATGTGTTTTGTTTTTCTGTCTCTCTCTCTCTTTCTCTTACTATCTATCTCTCTCTCTCTCTCTTTCTTTCTTTCTCTCTCTCTCTCTCTCTCTCTCTCTCTCTCTCTCTCTCTCTCGCACACACACACACACATGATTCACTCAATCCATTCCCTTCTTCTCTCTCTCTCTCTCTCTCTCGCTCCACTCACTCACTCTCGCTCGCATTCTCTCTCTCCAACTAATAACATTATCAACAAAGCTCCTGGAACAGAAAGGAAAATATCCATAGTGATAATGATAATATGATAATAGTGTTAGGCGGTGAGGGCACAAGAAGGAACCAGACCATCAGTATTCAAAGCCTGGGAATTGATATTAGGAATAAATTGAAGAACAGGCAACCGACTAATGCAAAAATCACTGACAGACTGACTAAGAATATAACTTCCGCGTCTCATAAAAAAAAAAATATATGAACAATATGTAAACAAAAACCTCAGGAATTAAGGAGATACTCCAACGGATCATCATAAAAAAAGAATAAGACAGAGGTAACAAAAGATGATATCCTAGAAGCTTCTGGTATGTACTGGTCATCATCATATAGGAAAAAAAACAGCTGTCCTTACTATGAGACAGATACACAATGAAGTTGAATGCAAGATCGGATTTACGTCACTGATTGACTCGGAACTTCCCGCTTTGTTTTTGTTTTTTGTTTTTCTATTGTTTTTGTGTATGTTTCATTGCACATAATGATGTTTTTTTTTTTCTTTTTTTTTAAGATATACCGCCTCTTCTATATCTCTTGAAGCTAATCAGGTCATCTGAATGTTTATTTAAGATCAGTAGCTTTGACAGATGGGCCAAGGAAGTAAGGTCATATGATGGACTTCAGGTCATGGAGGTGATTCGAGGTCATGGGTTTTGGTGCAATGGGAATGGCTGATAATTAACCGTTTCGTGGTTTCTAAAGCATAGCCACTGTAAGCACCATATTGCCTATGGTTATTCGGGTGAATAGTTTCTATACTTAAACCTGTTGCCCCCCCCCCAAAAAAAAAAAATAATAATAATAATGATAATAATAATAATAATAATAATAATAATACAAAAAATGAAAAACGTGAATATGGACATACCTTGTTGATGATATAATTAATATCGTCATCATCATTTTGATTATCATAATCAGTATTATCATGATTTTATTATCAATACTGTTGATATTATCGCTTTCCCAACTATTATCATCATTACCAATATGACCAGCACTAATAGGGATAACAGTATTTTCTTTATCACTAATACTAGGAAAGTTATTTTCATTATTATCAGTACCATCATCACCATTAATACCACTCTTTTCAACCATAGTATCCACCACAGTATTCCTAATCACAACATACCATATTCCTTCCGGTTACCCTACGCAAACAAACAAACAAAACAAAAACAATCAAAACAAACACGCCAGCGATGTCACTCTAAACACTTCCAGGAACGGATTCCCTGTTCCCTCGCAGCCTCCGTCAATAAATCCTTCACACAAAGCCTGTACATCTCTTTCCCCACCCCCCCACCCCCACCCCCCACCCACCCTAACACTCGTTCCTGGAGTCCTGGAAGTCTCTTGGTTTCAACGGCTTTGCAATCTGCAATCTGCTTTCTGATTGAAGCAGAGCAGCTAGGGTGGAAGTACTGTGGGGGGGAAGGAGAGGAGGGGGAAGGGGAGGTTGTAGGCTTGTTACCCCTTCTTTCCCCTTTCCTTCGCCATCCCCTCCTCTCTCCTCCTCTCTTTCTTTCTTCCTTAAGTTCTTGATAATACTAGTTTTGTTGGATAGATATTGAGTGATTTTCTAAGTGTATTGCGTATGTTTTTTTTTTTTTTTTTTTTGTTCGCTGGGGACTAAACACTATTTTATCTGGTTTTCATTCATGTTTTTAAAAGATTTTTTTCTAGGGGGGGGGCATAAAGCATAAAGCAAAATGCAGGTCAGATCTCCCAATCCCCACCACACACCCCACCCCTCCACCTATCCTGCAACACGATCACGAAATCACGAAATCCAAAACTTTTCGAGTAAGGTTAGGCTCCTTTTCGGGAAGCAATGTTTAGAAAAGTGAAAAATGGACTCTTAGTTATAGTCTATTTACGTTGGAAATTCCACGTGCTTTTTTAGCTCATGGTGTCTTTGTTACGTTTCATTGTTCTACACGTCACTACCTTTCAGAGATTTTTTATTTCTTTTTTTTTTTATAATTACAGTGAAACCATAACCATTCTCAAGATAAGCTGCGGTATCCGTGTTTTCTTGAAATACGACGGGATTAAAACGTCTCATTGAGTGAAGTTAAAATCGCGCCTCTCTTTTTTTCGTTTCTTTTTTATTTATATATTTATCTATTTCACAAGATGATCTCTATAGTGTGGCGATTTTCCGGTCTAATTATATAAAAAAAATATGCATTGTTATATTATTCAATTTCGTGTATCTACGTAGATCTGGGAATGTCTTTATCTGTGTGTGTTTGTGTCTATATGTTTTGTATTTTTAAGTACTGTATGATTATTTATTTCTGGGGTCAGCTTTTGTGTCAACAGTTTTTTTATATATTCGCTTTCGGTATTTGGAAAACATAACTATAATCCTGAATAACGAGACAACCGCATGGATAGCTTTTAATTTGAAATGTATGAAATGCAGTAGTCCCTTAAATGTTTCTTTCTTTCTTTCTTTCTCTCTTTTTTTTTTTTTTTTTTTTTTTTTTTCTCATTCAAAGTCTACTCCTCAGAAAACCGGCCTAATCAGCTAACCTATTCAAGAAAGACGAAAATCCGGGACTTACGACTCAACATTTGCAAAACGCCTTAAATATCTTGCACAGAAACCGAATAGTATTGGAGAGAGAAACGGTTCAAGTTTGATCAAAAATAGAATTTGCAACTATTGCAATCAATCATACAACGTACATGTATATTAAAAAAAGACATAAGATTAGGAAGTGCTAGATTTAACGGCATGGTAAGTAAACGGTGAAATTGACTATATTTGACATCGAGAACTGTTGGGATAAAACGTACAGAATTTGGAACCACTGAAATGAATAATCCACAAGTTTCATAACCACTACTAATATCTTCTCACACCTGTGTCTTCCCCTCACCAGGCCTCCTCACACCCCGTCACAGCTCCCCCAAAACTCCTCATATATATACTCACTTCTCCCCTCACAGCCTCATAGCTTTCCACAACTTCCTTCAAATCCCATCCCTCAAGCCTCCTCATACTCACACCTTACGGTCATTCACATACATTTCCTCATGCCAATCACTTCGTCACGCCTTCCCACACTCCCTCATACCCCCTCATACCCCCTCATGCCCTCACCACACTCCCCCATACCCTCATCACGCTACCTCATGCCCTTATCACACTCCCTCATACCCTTATC
>BOPN01003716.1:122500-149310 GCA_017312705.2 Penaeus japonicus | reverse complement strand
ATATCTATATATATATATATATATATATATATATATATATATATATATATATATATATATAACTTTATGTATGTGTTGGTTCGCACTGAGATCATAAGGCTGTTGTAATTATTTATTTCAATCTGAAAAATGAATACACATGCACAAAATGTTTATGAGCTAACAAAAGAAACCCAATAACTAATTAAGACAGCCTATTCCAAATGTACACACTAATCTCTAAAGAAATTTCAGATTCACTCAAAATTATATCTGACAACTTAGTAAGGCCAAGGAAAAGTAATTCTTTAATGCTCAAGTAATCACACTATATCACCACTCGATATCTTAATAATGAGACAGTTTACCTCAAAACATCTATAGCAATAGATCAATAAAATGTACAATTAATGATTAAAACTTAGTCCAATATTCCTTGAAAATACAATAGCATTTATATAACATTATGTCTATATACATCAGAATAAATTTAACTGGTAATGTGATGCTCCTAACAGCCATTAATTCCATCAAATTAAGCTTCCCTCACCAGCTCGCCTATTGTAGCATTAATACCAGAGTTTCCTAAATTTCTCTTGCATACATTCATATTCAGTTAGGTACCATATTTACAGGAAAAATACTATTGCTTGAAATAAAAGTCTAACAATACCGGATTCCGTTGAAAACAAAGATAAATGCTTGCTCCCTTCCACCACGTGTTTTAGATAGTTCGTGCCAGCTCAAGATACGTGGAAAGTATAATCTTAAACATATCAACATAAATGATGATACACTCCCCACTCCACAATATTCATGACAAGGTGACGAACTGACTTCTTTACCTCTACATCCTCTGGCCCTTCATATTCTGTTCCAGCGTTCTTGATTTTTCACATCCCACACCAATCCATCTCTACCAGCGTGTTCCTCAGTCATCTGGGCTAGCTTCCAGATCCCTTTGCATTATTGCTGTTTTACAACAATACTGTCACCAACCCTTACATTTCATTCTTTGCAATATGTTATTTCTGTTGAGAGTGGGAAAAAAGTTGCATTGCTATTTACCCCGAAACCCTGTCAAAAACACCAATCTTTTGCTGGTATTACAATCTTTCCATACATAAATTGGGGCATGATTAGCAGCCCCTTTCCAACAAGAGTTCTTTTGGACATAAGTAGTACCCAGCATTCACAGCTGATTCTGGCACAAGTCCTACTGGTATTTGCCTGATTGTTATCCAAATATTTAGCAACTGAATACAAGTCAAAATCCTGAGTTTCTTCACCTACTTAATTGTTTACATTTGACCTACTGTTACTACATGTTCTGACTGCTGATCCTATATACTCAATCCTTTTCTGAGTTTGCAGAAAATCCAGTAACCTCTTGAAGTCCATTCAAGACTAATTGTCTCTTCGTCCATCACTGCAACCCATTCCCTCTTCTTTGTAACTGGCAGTGTTATTTCCACTAACCATAAGACGTTAGTCGAGCTCATCTCAGCTTCAAGGTTCATTTATTTTTTCAAACCTATGTGAGATCTTTCAACTATTATCAATGAGTTTCAAGTACACAAATCAAGGACTTTAAAGTACACAAATCACTGATGATCAAATCCACTGTTTTTCTACGATTACCATCCTTGTAATTTAGTCACTCAAACTTTACATGGTCGTCATTGTCCAAACCCTTCACTGTTTGCCATGCTTCTTCAGACAAACACTGTCGCCATACATATGGGTCCTAATCATAAATAGATACAACCAACCCTTCTTAATCATCTTTAAAATTAGGAAAATCTCACATATCACCAAAGAAGGTGGGTGGATCAAATGATTTAACTGACAGTCTTTCTGGCACCATAGATTTTTCATGTCTTTGAACAGAATTTTTATTTATTCTTTCATTTTCTAATTTGATTTTTAAATTCCTTTGCATTGTCTCTAGTTGAAAAATATTGAAAAATATATCTTCCAATGAATTTCCACATTCCTCGTTAATATTTTCAAATCGTTCAAATGCAATCGCTACCTCATTATGAATACTGTAAAGTGCGTTAATGGGTGCCTTATCCTGAAGGGCCTCTGTGAAACTGTTAGCCAAACTTACCCTTGGCTGCAGCCCGCTCCTTCTTCAGCCCAGTCTTTGTCAAGCCCCTATCTCGAAGCTATTGTTGAAATGGGTTGTAATAATTTCAACCTGAAATATACTACATAACGAGTACACATGCACTCAATATGGTCCACATGTACAGTGTGCTTATGACTAACAATATAAATTCCAAATCTATACACTAATCACACTAAATAAATTACAGATTCACTCAAAATTATATCTGACAACATAAGGCCAAGGAAAATTAATTTTATAATGTTCAAGTCGATTAGACCATAACACCACTCAATATCTTAATAATGACACATCTTAACTCAAAACAGAAATTCATATTAGTATGTCAATAAAATGTACAAACAATCAATGATTAAAATTTGGTCCAATATTCCTTAAACATTTCTTTTTCCTTCGGCTGCTCCCATTTAGGGCTCACCACAGCGGATCATCTTTCTCCAACGCACTCTGCCTTCTGCGTATTCCTCAGTCACACCTACTGCTTCCACGTCTTCCTTTGTAGCATCCATGTACCTTCTCTTTGGTCTCCCTCTCTTCCTCCTTCCGGGTACCTCAATATCCAACATTCTCCTCCCCACATAATCCTCATCCCTCCTCCTCACATCCCCAAACCACTTTAGCCTTGCTTCCTGTGCCTTTTTCCCAAATTGCTGAACATATGTTGTCCTTCTAATATATTTATTTTGGATTTTATCTACCCTCGTCACACCCAGGGAAAATATGAACATTTTTAGTTGACTTACTTCCATCTCTGCTTCCTGCCTCTTTGTCATTGGAATGGTTTCTATTCTGTACAGCATGGCAGGACGAACTACTGTTTTATATTTTTTTCCTTTAATTCTTGCAGACACCCTCCTATCAAATATCACTGCTGCAGTCTTCCTCCATCCATTCGAACCTGCTTGCACTCTCTACCGCAGTCTCCATTACTTTATACTGTTGACCCTAAGTACCTGAATTCCTCTACCTTTGCCATCTGCCCCTCCTTATAGCCTTATTGACTCCTCACCACATCCATTCAGACACATGTACTCAGTCTTGGTCCTGCTCACTTTCAGTCCGCTCCTCTCTAGTGCATACCTCTATCTTTCTAACTGTCTCCACTTCCACTCGGCATTCGGAACATGTTACTACATCATCAGCAAACAACAAAGTTTGTGGGGCTTCCTGTCTTACCCTATCAGTCAGTCTGTCCACGATAATCGCAAATGGGAAAGGGCTCCGAGCCGATCCCTGGTGAAGTCCCCACCCCAAAATCTTCTGTCATTCCAGCTGTGCACTTTATTGTTGTTATACTATCTTCATACATGTCCCTCACCACCCTCACAAACCTTTCTGATACTCCTGAGCTCCTCATGCAATACCATAGCTCTTCTCTCGGAACCCGATCGTAAGCCTATTCTAAATCAATAAACACAATGCAGTTCCTTTTCCATCAACATCCTAAGAGCAAAAATTGCATCTGTTGTGCTTTTCCCTGGCATGAATCCGAACTGTTGATCACTGATACACAACTCTCCGTAGTTTCACTTCTACAACTCTTTCCCATATCTTCATTGCATGGCACAATAGTTTTATTCCCTCTAGTTACATCTCCTACATATTATAAAGTCTATCTGCGTACTCCTACCTCCATTCTTGTATGTAACTCTGTGCTCTTCCCTCTTATTAAAATATGTATTCACCAGTGTCATCTCCATCTTTTTTGCCCAGTCAATAATCATCCTCCCCTCTGCATTCCTCTCCCCCACGCCATATTTGCCTATCACCTCCTCGTCCCCATTATTTCCTTCTCCAATATGACCATTGAAGTCTGCTCCAATAATAACTCTCTCCTTTCTGGGGATGTTCTGAATCAATTCTTCCAATTCGCTCCAAAACTCCTTTTCCTCCATCTCGCACCCCATCTGTGGGGCATATGCACTGATCACATTTATTTGGATCCTTTCTACGTCCATCTTCAGTTATTTTGCTCCATCTGATACCCTCTTCACTTCCAGTATGCTGTTGATATACTTTTCCTTAACTATTACCCCAATACCGTGTCTCCTTCCCTCTATCCCATGAACAATTTATAACCTCCGCCGATCAGCCTCGCTTTACTGCCCCGCCAGTTAGTTTCCTGTAAACAGAGAATATCTATTTTCCTCCTCTCCATCATGTCGGCCAGGTCCTTCCCTTTACCAGTCATGGTGCCAGTATTTAAGGACCCAACTCTTATCCCTGCTTTTTTATCCTTCCTTCTTTCATGCTTCGTACACGTTCGCTACCTATTCTCCTTCTCCCAACAGTCACTTAATGCCCCCTACTGGGATATAATACTGCCAATGCACAACAAACTAAATTGATTCACAATGTGATGCTTCTGATTTTTGTGCAAACACACATTAATTCCATCAAATGAAGCCTCCCTCACCAGCTTGCCCACTGTAACAATAATAACAAGGTTTCCTAAATTTCTCTTGTATACACTCATATTCAGTTAAGTACCATATTTGCAGGAGAAATACTATCGTTTGAAATAAAAGTCTAACAAAACCTGATTCCGTTGAAAATAAAGATAAATGCCTGCTCTCTTCCAGCAACGTGTTTTGGATCGCGCTCCAGCAACCGTAGTAACCACCACAAAAATACATACATTAAAAACAATACAAGCAATAGTAAATAGTTTTACCAAAGTGGTAGTTTGACAATAGTGCTGCATTACATTTCGACTCAAGTCATAGGCAAGGCTGGTCATCTGTGATCAGATTAGAATACTTTTGAGGCTGGGATATCGAACAAGCCCATGACATTGTTATCAGTTTAGTACCTCTACTCCCTTCTTTAAATGTATGGACCAAGAAACACATATCAACATCTGGTGGAAAACAAAAATATGCACGCTGATTGGAAAGTTCTCTGAACAAAGGTTTGCCATTGCTAAACTTATAGGGTTAGTTGTGGTGTGTCGTCACCAGTAGCAAGTCACAGAGGCTGCATCCATCACGTCAGACCCAATCTGCTCCAGCTACCTCCAGCCCTTGACTCGTCAGCTTACAATTGTGTCAAGCCATCGAGGCCCCTGTATCTGTGCTCCCAGTCACTACAGACACGATTGCTTCCCCAAGGACAGAGTCACCAAAGAACCACCTCACCAACAGAACTACACGCATGGAAATCCAAAACATTGAACGTTTTTTCGTCCCTAATCCCATATTGAGTTACATGTATCCATAGACAATATAAGCAAATACACTTTAATAATAATCATTATCATTATAATTTAGTTAATTATTCCCTAGAAGAGGTACTAACAGAAACATGGTCACCTACACTATGATGTTGTGGCTGTTTATGCATGTATCTTACACATTATTATTTACGTGTGTTTGTTCATATTGTAAGAAGGAAGCAGGAGACGCACAAGCCTTTTGAAAAGCCGCAGGTAACCGACCGTTGTTTTACCATGAATAAAGCAGATATTGAAAAAGACCTCTCAGATAAATCTGAAACGTATCCAGCATAAAAGCAAACAAAAATAAATGACACATAATACCAGATAAGTATTACAATTTTAAAGGACAAAGAAATAATGTCCCAGTTATTCTTAGCCTCAGTCGCTCTCCCTGACAATGTTAAAGTGTCTACAAGCTAAAACAGGTTAAACCGCGATCAGAATGTTTGACTGCGGATCGACGTCAGCATATCGAACATGTTAACACGCAATCTCTCCTGTGACATTTGAAACAGCTCCACTAGGGAATCATAAGTAATATTATCAAAATTCCAAATTTCCAAGTAGATACATATGATGCATTGCACAGAGGAATAGTGTACATATAAGTATGGGGTAAATTAAATTCAAATGTGACATCTGTTAAATCATATAATATCCATGCTGTAGGAGATGATACCTGAAAGATCAGACCTCATTCTCCATGCAAACTCCATCCCATGCTATGTTGCTGATCATGAAGTCATCAGGGGTCCAAGGTAATCGAAGCCTCACAATTGAGGCTCCGTGCGATTATCTGTTCCCGAGAAGGAGATAGAAGAGGGTGGGGGGGAGGGTTAGTAACGTTAGTAGCCGCTCGGTCTATGATAGTTTTTATTTCTTATATGAAATATCAGTGCTGTAAAAGAGTCCTCTCACTCCTCATCTTGATTTTCTCTCTGTAAGTGCCTATTTTAATGACTTTCTTTTTCGCACCAATATTTATTATGATCCTTACGTAAACACTTGCTTTTATTCAGTGCAAGACGTGCGTTCGCTATTGGTCTCATGATATTAACATTCCTTATGTACGGGCATCATATGGCCCCATCCATATGAAGCCACATCTAAGTTACATAAATGTCAAGCTTTTACAAATCTTAATTCAACCAAAAACTTAACATGAAATAAAAGAGATAAATTTACATCGCCACTTAACAAGCATAGATTGTGTTTTTCATTTGGGACTTTTTGTGCCATAGAACTTTTTGTGAGACTGAAATTCGCTCGCTTTATCAGTGTATTCACTTTCTGTAAGATTCGTAATATTTCAGACAGATAACCTTATTGTTAGTGCATATTTTTTTTACATTTTAGTATAAAAATGAAATACATATATGAACACAAGAAATTATAGATAATATGGTTTTATATAGTTGCCTTTATATCATTTCTCGTACTTACTCTTTACAAAAAAATGTCAATTTTTTGAGGCACGCAGTCACACTAGCGCTTTAAGCACCAGGAACCATCAGCTCAGTCACGCAATAACCACCTCGCAATTGTAAACAATGGCTCCGAGCAAGCAAACGTGCGCAGCGATGCTAAACTTTGTTTTAGCAGTTCCTGAGCGTAACAAGAAAATGCAATCAAAGAAACGAACTTGGGTCCGTTCATGGTTGAAAAAACGAGAGACTGAGAGTGTCTACCATCGCCTCGTCTAGGAATTAATTAACCTTGGAAGATCCCAACGAAATGAAGAAATGGCTCAGACTGGACAAAGTGCAATTTAATCACCTCCTTTATCTAGTAACACCCTTAATTCAAAAGAGTGATACTAAGATGAGGAAGGCAGTGACTCCAGGAGAACGCCTGACCCTTACTCTGCGATATTTGGCAACAGGTATGTACTATATAAAAGATAAGAGACTCTATTGATGGTAAGAATCTTTTAGAATTTTTCACAGTACTCACGGCAGTGATTCCTAACCTTTCCACATAGGGAAAACCCATGTAGTAAATTTGGTATAATTAGATAAAGATGCAACTAAATGTAGCGAAAAACAAACCTTTCGGCATGACGTAGCTTTAATTATGACGTAACGCCATAAAACCCTTTTCTTCCGGAAACGAAAAATAATCGAGATACAAGTATTGATAGCAGGCAATGCTGTCACATCATAGTAATGGCACCAGTTGGGAAACAATAGGTCTAACCGACAAAGTTATCAACCAATCACAGAGAATTGAACATAGAATCTGGGTCCTTGCTTGAATTTTAAAATCATTTTCGAGATGGCTACATTCTGTGCAGGATGTAGGTGCACTCCATGGGAATTTATAAAGCTATTTTCTAAAGATAACTCTGCAACACTGAAACTATTACGCGACCACAGTGTACTGCCAACAGAAGTAAAAACTGCAAATTACCCTGTTTTTTTTTTATTTAGAGAAGGCAAGGTGGCATTGTGGCCGTTGGATCAAACCAGCAAAAACGAAGAAAAGAAAACAGTGCTACTTCACCGTGAGTGACTATAAGGGCACCTTCCTCCAAGGAGTTCACCTACTACCGTGGGAGGTAGTTTCCTTTATCAATCACTGGCTGCAGAAGCACTGGGATCACCACAGAATTTTTGAAAATCTTGGCTGGGCCCAGAAGACCAGCGTTGATTGGCGAAGCTTCTGCTCAGAAGTTACAGAAAATTGGTTAGCAAACCAGGAGCCAATCGGTGGAGAAGGTGTCGTTGTTGAAATTGACCGATCTTACTTTGGAAAAAGCAAGTATGGAAGAGGACATCACTTCAGCAACATCTCCCTCAAACCCCCCTATCTCTCCCTCCTTTTCTTCTCGAAGGAGTAAGGGAAGCAAGGAGGAGAACGAGGTTTATCCTTGTTCCTCTGAAACCAAGGAGAATTTAAAAAGTACATTCTTCCGGGCTCCATCATCTGCAGTGACGGTTGGGGAGCGTACCTTGGCCTGGGCGAGGAGGGATACTCATCGGGTGGTCAACCACTCTGTGGAGTTTGTAGATCCCATGGATCAGGATATCCACACCCAAAATATTGAGCGACTCCGGCGTGACGTCGAGTGGACGAAGCGGCCTGTCGACGTACATCTTCGTCCAGAATAATTACTTCTATCGGCACCACGCTTT
Organism: Penaeus japonicus; assembly: GCA_017312705.2. Classification (NCBI taxonomy): domain Eukaryota; kingdom Metazoa; phylum Arthropoda; class Malacostraca; order Decapoda; family Penaeidae; genus Penaeus; species Penaeus japonicus. The sequence goes on along the minus strand of BOPN01003716.1, from coordinate 140,846 downwards.
TCTCGAAGAAGTTGCTCGGCTGTACCCTCTGCAGTCCGAGCGAGAGGACGTCGCTCGTGTGCCGTTGCCCGACCCCTCACGCACCTCCAATTAAGGTAAGAAGTGGTCGCAACTGAAGGTAAAAGACACATGCCATGAAGTGGCATAAGATGAGGGGGGCGAATCCCCACCTTGGCTAGGGCAGATATAAAACCGTTCAGTGCCATGTCGATGGTGGTTAACATCCGTATGGAAAAGTTACCTGCTACACAGTGGCCTAAAAAGTGGGGGGTCTAGGGTGGGGCGAAGCCCCCCCTTGGCTAGGGCAAACCATAAAACTAGGTTAGGTGTATGGGTTGGATTTTGGTTTGAAAAATATTTAAAATCTCACACCAGAAATTGTATTGACGTTGACGCGCGTGTGGGGAAGGAGGGGGAGGTGAAACTCAGCAACGAAAGGTTTCTGGTGGAAATTAGTATTGAAATTGTACAAAACAACGAAAGCTACCAGAAAAATATTGTGTCCTGCCAAAAGGGTTGGTTACTTTTTTATCCAAATTTACCATAATGTTCATACTACAAGGAACCACATGTACAGTATACAAATGTATAATTATTATTATATTTAAAGCAAAGTTTATGGGCAGTATTATTCATATGAAATCAATATCCATATGCTTGGTCAGAATGTGGAGCACAAATTCTCGTTGTCTATTCTAAAAGCTTAAATATATCTAAGGTGGAATTTCATCATTTAGTTGCGTTCTTCATTAAAAAGATGTACTTTAAAAAAAAGGGAGACGACAATGATATGCTATACCTTTATCTTCTTCTAGCTTTGATGATAACTTTGTTATTCCACTTTTGTTCACAAAAAGTACGGCTTCTATATTTTACATCACATGTGTATGAGTACGCCCTACAGTTAGCAACATGCCTCTTTGGTCCTCTATTCCAGCATGACGGGTGGTCCGATCTCGACTCGGTTAGGTCAAGTAGCTGGTCTCTCTTTTCAGCTAGGCTAGGGTCAAGCAGCAACTGTCTTGCAGGCAATCGCATGGTCTTGTGAGTGCCATTAATACTAGGCGGGGGTTGCGTATATCCTACCACCACCCCTGTGGCTTCTGAGCATGGTCTCAGTGCACAGCTTCCCCTTGTTGGACTCCAAGGTGGGTGGAGGAGTGGGAGGATGAATTGAACCGCTCCTCATATGGCATCTTCCCTTAAAAAAAAAACATGACTGACACCCCTGTTGACAAACCCTGCATGAAGGTGACGAAGGCTGTCACCTTGGAGCCCTTCAAGGTCCTTGGTGATAAAAGTAGAAAGATGGGTAGGGCTCTGGCATCGGTCCAGAGAAAACCCACCCAAGAACCTTAGGCTGGATCCTCGGTTCAGACGACGAGTTAAACAAAAAATGAAAGCCAGACAGGACCCTCCAAGTCTGCTGGTCCCACTGCCAAAACTCCAGCGTCGGTTCGGAGGACAGGTAACAAGCGGCCTCGGCCGGCTACGGACTCGGAGGGCGAGTCTGTAGCCCCAAGTCAGTTCCCCCAGTTTAGGGTTCCCCCTAAGCAGGAAAGATTCGACAATGCTTACCAGATGGTACGGGCTCTGGAAACCTAGAGACAGTGCTGTCTGACGATTAGAGTTGCCAAAGACAATGGCATGATAATCGTACCAAGGGATCAAGCCACCCACACCTTCCTACAGGAGACTGACAAGTTCCTGGATGGGCGGAAGGTGAGCCTGTCGGCCCTGACTCCCGAAGAGAGGAAGTCCAAGATGGTGCTTCTTGGCTTCCCTCTGATGTATGACCTTGAGGTCATCACCGCTTATCACAAGGTGGTGAGAGCTTCCCGACTTCCCAACCAGTCAATTCCTGGTCACTTTGAAGGGAGCCCCAGTTGTATCCTTGGACCTTGGCAATTGGGGCTCCTACAGGCTCAGGACATACGTCCCCGGCCCGCTCCAATGCTTCACGTACCAGAAGTACGTACACCACCAGGCCATTTGCTCTGCAAAGCCAAAGTGTGGTGTCTGCAGTCAGGCACACAGCACAAAGGTGTGCCTCAAAGATGGCAAGCGGGACACCACTGCCAAGTGTCCCAACTGCCGTAAAAAGCACCACGCCTGGAGCCTTGGATGTTCCGCCAGGAAGGAAGAGGCTCTTCGGCGGCAAGAGGTCGTTGCAACGCGACCAGTTGCGACAGCATTGGGGAGGACCGGTGAAGAGACGGAGAAGGCAGTCAAGGTCGCCATGACCAGTGTTACTATTGTATACAATTTTCGTCTGCTACGTGAACAAACAAAGCGCGGGAAGTTCGTAGGGGCAACTGTGAGTTCGCAGTTTACGGGTGTGTGAAAAAATTTTAACATTTCATTTACATTATCAAAGAGAGAGTAGGGAAAAGAGTGTTGGAAATTGAAAAGTTGCATAATTATTGTCATAATTGTTATTGAATGTTCTGTTAACTTATGATTCTTTCCAAGTAGATGGCACCAAAGAGAAAGTTCAGGTCTGCTTGGCTCGATAACGAAGACTTTAACCCTTTTCGTGACTCGAGAGTATATATGCCGTCAAACTTTTGCGTCGGTAAATTGTTCTATGAGTATATATGCCGTCATAACTTCTATGCCATATTATGCAGTTATGGTATGCTATAAGCTTGCTGCGATGGTATAGCGACAAAGACAATGCTGCATTCTAATATGCAAGACCTGTCACATGATCTAACTTTGATTTGTTATTGAGATATTTAGTAAAATCTTATGTAACAAAAGATGTACAACAACTCCCTTAATCTCAGCCTTCAGATCTCTATTCCGTTTACTTATCTGGGCTGTCAGTCAAATTCACACGTGATAATCGCCTCAGGTCTGTAATCTACCGACAAAAGATGACGTGTTTACTTTGGAGGAAAACGTATTCCCATGCACTGAGTGTGTGTGTGTGTGTGTGTGTGTGTGTGTGTGTGTGTGTGTGTGTGTGTGTGTGTGTGTGTGTGTGTGTGTGTGTGTGTGTGTATGTGTATGTATGTATGTATGTATGTATGCATGTATATGTATGTATATATGTATATATATATATATATATATATATATATATATATATATATATATGTATATATATGTGTGTGTGTGTGTGTACGCGCGTAAGTGTGTGTGTGTGTGTGTGCGTGCGCGTATGTGTGTGTGTGTGCGCGCGCGTAAGTGTGTGTGTGTGTGTGTGCGCGTAAGTGTATGTGTGTGCGCGCGCGTGTGTGTGTGTGTTTGTATATCTGTATATATATATATATATATATATATATATATATATATATATATATATAGATATTGATAGATAGATAGATAGATAAATATATATATATATATATATATATATATATATATATATATATATATCTATACATATATTTGTATATGTACTTATACATGAATATGTATATATATATATATATATATATATATATATATATATATATATATATATATATATATATATATATATCAAATGATAATGTTAATGAATTATCTAGAAAAAATGAGTTATCACTAATTATTGATGAAACCACAGATATAAATACCAACAAAAGCTGTTGCATTATTGCTAGACTATATGATTCAGAGAAAATGGTTATCAAAAATTATTTGCTGAATCTGGCTAATATTAATGAAAATGATTGTGCGTCAGGCGCAACTGGAGAAAATTTATTCAAAATAATAATGAGTTATTTAGAGGAAAATAGCATCCCTAAAGAAAATTTCATTGGGTTTGCTTCTGATGGTGCCAGTAATATCACAGGCATTCATAACTAAGTTACAAGTCGCTTGACATCAGAAATGCCTGGAATAATAATATTAAAATGCTTGTATCACTCTATTCACCTCTGCTCATCACAAGCAGCTAAAGCCCTTCCGCGCAAATGCGAAAATCTTATTAGAAACATATACAATCATTTTTCACACAGTGCCAAGAGAATGCATGCCTTTCAAGAATTCCAGCAGTTTTGTCATCTAAAACCACTTAAAATTCTTCATGTCAGTCAAACACATTGGCTTTCATATCATGCAGTTGTTACAAGGGTATTAGAGCAGTGGGCACCCTTGAAATTATATTTCACAAATCTTTCTTTCGATGAAAAATTGCATACCACCAATATAATATCTGAGAGTTTGAATGATCCATCTATTCAAATATATTACAAGTTCCTAGATTACATTTTACTGAAGTTGAACGACTTAAACCTCTTTTACCAACATATCGGTCCGACAATTCACATACTCCATGAAAAATGCAGCCGCCTCTATCGAGACATCCTATGGAGTTACATGCGGAGAGATGAGGTCTTAAGATGTAATCTTGCAGATATTGATCCCGAGGATAAAGCAAAATTTCTGCCAATTCAAGAAGTTTATCTTGGCATGGAGGTTAATGAACTTCTCGTGTCTGATGACCTTAGTAACCGAAAGAACTAATGCAGGAACTTTCTCATAACATCTTGCAAAGAAATGAAAAGGAAATTTCCCCTTCAGAATAAGGCAATATAAATGTCCTCTATATTTTCATTTGACAGTTTTATGAAATCGGAGTCAAGGGTGAAAATGCCATCTATGCTGTCTCTTCTAAAGGCTTTTCCTAGAATTATACCCAGAAACCGACAACGGTTTGATGTAGAATGGAGAAACATCGATAATATACCATTCCCTCTGCATATAAAAGAGCATAAGGATATTGAATGTTTTTACAAGGAACTATTAAATATGAAGGACGAATTAGATAACCCATTCTTCGAAGAATTACCAACCTTCACCCTTAAGATTCTTTCTTTACCAACATCCAATGTAGATGTAGCAAAGGAACCACCTCTCTACTAATACACCATTACAGCAGAAATGATTGAGAAAGCTGGAGGATGTGTGAGCTTTGAACCAACTAAAGAGTTGGTTAGATTTGTTAATTCCAACAAGTAAAAATACATGCTGGTAGATAAATTTGGAAATTTCTTTTGTGAAAGAAAAAATGTTACAGATAAATGTTTGTATTGCATTTCATGTTTCTTCTTTTATTATTCCCTCTTTAGTTAAGTCACTCCTAAAATTGATTAGTTTTCTTCAGTCACTGGCTTTGGCAACCGCGTGGTAACACTGGCCATGACGGCAATGACTCAGACTGTCGTTGCCCTAAAGGAAAGGGACATAAGGCCCAAGTCCTCAACTCCCACTCCAACTCAGGGCGATACTCCTCTCCCCACAAATCCCCAGGGCGAGACTTGTCTCCCGGACAAACATGCGGCCAAGACCACACTAGCAGAGCCTGCGCCCAAACCCCAAAGGGTGAGGAACCCATGACCATCCAAAGTGAAGGTCAAGGCGACCAGGGGTTCTCCACCTCCCAGGAGACCCAGCCCTGCAAATGGCTCGACCTGTCTTGACGACAGCGACGAGTCAAGATAGGAAATCACTCAGTAAGGAACTCACTTGGGCGTCGGCCACAGAGACCGAATACCTCGACGTCGCTGACACATTGGAGTCAGACTAGCACTATGGCTACTAACCTAAGCATACTGCAGTGGAACATCAGCAGCTTTTCCTTGTGATATCATCCCTTTGTGCTGCCGAGTATGCAAGGCACCAGAGGTTTGATTACCCTTGTGAAGTCGACTATCCCCTGCTCCCTGATTGCCGATCCTGTGCAGTGTAGAGAAGGTGTCGAATTCCTTGCCATTGAGATCCATTTGGCAGGGGGTACCCTCAAGCTGTACTATGTATACAGCAGGCCAAACTGTGGGAGCTTAGATATTAGTGAAGTCTGTGCTGCTGCGGCACATGAGCCAATTCTCATAGGAGGGGATTTCAATGCCTACCACCCCATCCTGGCTCCTACTCAGAGACGTTGATGTGGCAGGCTGCCACATAGCCGAGGTGCTAGAGTTGTGCCCAGAGATTGCTCTTCTCAACAGCCAGGAGCCTACGCACCTTGGCAGGGGGGTCCTTAACCTCACCTTTGTCACTGCAGCTCTGGTTGAGAGAATTAGTTGGTCTGTGGACAACACTGCCATGAGTGATCATTATGGGATAGTCACCACCATCTTGTGCCTAAGCACAATCCTCGATAGAAGGTGGACAGTGCCAACTGGAAAGCCTTCCAGGAGGCCCTGGCCAGGTGCCTCAGAACCAGTGACTTCTCACTTAACGATAATGTGGATACACTTGAGGTGAGACTAGTAAATGCCATAGACGAGGCAGTCTCAGAGACCATCCCCAAAATTAGTCTGTGGTCCAGGTGTTTCAAGGACGCCTGGTATTACAATGATGAGATTAAAGAGGTCAACCACCGAATCAATATGTGCAGAAGACACTTCCGCAGACAGAGAACCCCCAAGAACCATGCTCTTCTGAGAGAGTCTCTCATGGATGCTCAGGAAACTGCTAAGAGGGTAAAGCAGGAAAAGCGGCTGGAGTGGTGTGAGTCCTCTGACCACCAAACCTCCCTTCCAGAACAGTGGAACCGTATCAGACAGGCCACAAGTCGCTCTGCCCCCAAAAAGACCCACCATGACCCGCGGTTAGAGGCAGAGAGACTGGCACTCGAGTTCTCTGCTAGAACAAGTAGTGTCAGCCTACCAGCAGAGTTGAGGGCATGCCAAGAAGAACTGCTCCCAGACAGCCATGCCCTTATCAGAGAAAAGGCGGTCAAGCTTGATGATGCAGATGTCATGTTCTCTCTAAGAGAATTACGGCAGACATATAAGACCAGTTCCTGGTCAGCCCCGGGTTCCGATGGGATCTCCTACCCCATCATTTCCCACCTAGGACATGAAGGTGAGCTTGCACTCTTGCATCTCATCAACAAGTCCTGGGAAAGTGCTGTATGAGGGCTGACACAGTTCCCGTCCCCAAACCAAAGGAGCCAGGACGGTACCGTCCCATCTCCTTAGCTGCCTGAGAAAGACATCAGAGAAAATGGTACTGGATTGCTCCAATGAAAGTTGGGACCTCCACACGAACACCTACACAGGTTCACAAGGGGTAAGAGCACTACTCACAGCATGGCCACCTTAATGAGCACTGTCAGCAACACTAGCTCTGTCATTGTCTTCCTAGACCTGGAGAAGGCTTTTGAACTGGCAAGCCCATTCGCCATTCAGGAGATCCTGATCCGCAAGCAAATCAAAGGGAGACTGCTTGCTTGGATTGGTGATTATTTTCGGAAGAGATCTGCCAAAGGGAAGTTCCAAGGTCACCTAGCCAGGCATTTACCCCTGGAGAATGGTACCCCACAAGGAGGGGTCTTTAGCCCACCTCTGTTTAACACCCTCATGTTAAACATCCTCGACATTCCGCTTCCAGCGGGGTGCAAGATCATTTCATATGCAGATGATCTAGCAATTATCTCTACTGGGAGACGAAATGAGAATCCAGTCAGAAAGGCCCAGCGTTGTCTGGACCTAATATCTGAGGAATGCTGCAGACTCGGGCTTAAGATCTCAGCAGCCAAATCGAAGGCAATGGAGCTGAAACATGATGTCCGCAATCAAAGACTGCGAGTCCAAGGTCTAGAGCTAGAGTGGGTACACATCTAGCAATACTTGGGGGTATGGGTTGATGAGAACCTCACCTTCCGCTTTGAGATCAAATATCTCTTAGACCGGACAAAGACAAGACTATGTCATGAGAGCTCTGTCGGGGAAGCAATTAGGGGCTGGGCACCGTGTACTATGTGCACGCTATCCATCCCATTGTGGACTACACCTCTGTTGCCCTGATTACAGTCAAGCCTTGACATTATACAAAATGAAGCCGCCAGGATTATTCTGAGTGCCCCTGGGTGGGCTAAGGTTACCAACCTCCTCTTGGAGACCAAACTTTTCCCCCTGGACACCCGGATCGATCAGATGGCGGCCCAGTTCTTTGCCAATGTCCTACAGTCCCCACTGGACTCGCAGCCAAGACAGAGAGTGCAGCATCGGCTTGCACAGAACCATGAATTCTCTGCTAACAACACCTGGCTGTTTCACACAGCCAGGGTGCTGAAACGCTTTGAGCTCAAAGAGACACTACTAGTTAAGGGCATGGACCAGTGTTACCAAATCATCAGGACGAAATTGTGCTAGACGTGCTGTGAAAATATGCTAACTCTACTGAAAATATGCTAAATGCAATAGTAAATTATGCTAAAATTATGCTGACTTATTATTAGCTAAATAAAAATAAACCGAATGATATATTAAAACAACAATGATTGCCACTTAACATACTTTAATGGAAACATAGGCCTAATTAATATAACCAAGATAGTCTACCGAATAAAACTCAATTATTAAATAAACGAAGAGCAGCTTCGCAAAACAGATGATGCCAAAGGAACTTAAAAACATTTTTTTCAGTAGGACTATGCAAAATTACCATACTTTAATGGAAACATAGGCCTAACTGATATAACCCAGATAGCCTACCGAATAGAATATGCAATTATTAAATAAATGAATAGCAGCTTCGCAAAACAGATGATGTCAAATTAGCATAAAAAATTGCTTTCAGTAGGACTATGCAAAATCACCATACTTTAATGGAAACATAGGCCTAATTGATATAAACCAGACAGCCTACCGAATAAAACTCAATCATGAAATAAATGAAAAGCAGCTTCGCAAAACAGATGATGCCAAAGTAACTCTTTTTTTTCTCAGTAGGACTATGCAAATTACCCTTTAAATTCGGGTTTCAAGAAAACTTTTCTCCAAATAAAAATTTAAGTCTTCACTTGCCCAAGTTCATTACTACTTACTGATCATTACGCCACTGAGGGAATATATTCTTACCCATCGACTTGATCATGTCTGCTGAGAGACTCAAATTTTACGCACTCACTCAGTCTGATTCCCTCTCCACTTACGATTTCATTTGCCAGACTACTGTTTTTTAGCCTGTTTCTTTTCTCCGTCTCTTTCAAAGTAACCATTGAAAATATTCTCTCACAATCTGCATTAGATACTGGTATGGTTAATAATGCTTTAACAAGTTTGGAGAGTAGTGGGTATTTCCCGGTGTGACAGATTTTAGACCAAAAGACTTCAGTGTCAATGTTAGTGGTAGCGTTCTGTGAGAGAATATTCTTTGCATCATCACTTATGATTAGTAACCTCCATTCGTCATCCAACTTTTGTTCATCTTCGTCTTTAACAATTCCAGGAATCTTGGCACTGATATTTGCAACAGACATATTACTCCCACGCATTATTTCTTCAGGATCAAGCACAGAACAAATATCAGAAAGAACTGCATTACTGAGAGGTAAGCGCTGCTGAAGCTGAATAGCCAGCTGCACCAGAAACTGAAGCAGCCGCTCAAACATTTGGTTGGTACTCCGCAAGTCCCTCTTACTGGCTGTTGTCTCTAAGAGTCGTGCAAACTTAATGCCTCCATAGATTTTGTTAGCTGGTAAATGGTAGGCCTGGTTCTTTGGATCTAGTTTTACTACTTCACTGATTGGTCCCTTGAGAGTACAGGGTTTGAAGAAACAACTGAGAATCTGAACATAGAGCTGATGTGAGTCCTTTACTACACGATGTACCATAGAGTGAGAACTTTGAAAGATGGTATTATATTTATCAGTCAGTTCTAAAACATAATCCAAGATGGGTATATGGGTTTGAAAACTGATTGTAGAGGAATTCAGAAGAAAGCAATCGGTCTTCAGTATGGGCTAGCTGAAAGTACATGTGCAAAACATTCCACTGTTCAAGAATCCTAGAAATACATGCACTTAGCGAGAGCCAACGAATGTCATTTAACTTCAGAATTCTGTGTTGCTGAGCTTGCAAAAATTCCTGAAATTCTTTAAGGTCCCGAAGCCTCTTGCTGGAGTGACTGAAATAGGAGTTACATTCTCGCAATAATTGTTCAAGTGGCTTTGGTTATAATTATGCTAAAATTTATGCCAGACATAGCAGAATTATGCTAGAATTATGCTAAAAAGATCAATTATGCTAGAAATAATGCTAGACACTTGATTTGAGTCTAAATTATGCTAAAAGCATAAAATTATGCTAAATTTGGTAACACTGGCATGGACCTCCCCCACTATGTCACAGCCCCGCCGTGGGCATGTCCTTGATGGAGTTTTCTGTCATCAGCAAGTCAAGGAGAAAGACAAAGTACTCTGGAAATGGCCCTTGAATTTTCAAGTTCTTTTCCCATCTTGGAGACCCTCATTAAGAAAGGAATTAAGGATAAGCTTCTTGCCTGGCTCAGAGACTACTTCTGAAGCCAGTCTGAAAGGGTCAGGTTGAAGGGGAGTCCTTCAGAGCACCAGCTATTAGAAATTGGAATACCCCAGGATGGGGTTCTCAGTCCGGCTCTGATCAATGCCCTTACGTTTTCTCTTCTCGACCTACAGCACCTATGAAGATGATCTTGCCATCATATCCACTGGAAGGAACAGTGCAGGCAGAGCACAACATTGTTTGGATCTGAAGAATGCTGCAGAATTGCACAGAATATCTCAGCCACGCTGGTCCTCCAATACTTAAGGGTATGGGTGAACCAGGAACTGACATAAGGGAGATTCAGTGCATGATTGACCTAGCCAACGGATGATTTTCTATGATGATAGCACTGTCTAGCATAAACATTTGGGTCTCAAGATCGTTCTACATACATGTGACCTTGACCTCGTGGTCTTGCAAAAGTCCTATTGCCCCTGGAACTAAATTACAAGTTATTTGCAACCCTGCACCTGGCTGTCTCATACGCCTAGGATGCTGATCAGATTTCACCTCAAGGAAAAACTTAGCCAAGGGCTAGGACTCCCCCACCCTGACTACGTTCCCCTTTGGTTATAAAATTCAGTAAGAGAAAATATCAGTACCCTCCACTTCGTTTGAAGGCAGAAGTGGAGAGGGACTTTGGTACCTTTGGTACTACGAGTTGTAGCATATACTTCACAGACGGATTATTTGACCTAATCACGATTATTACAGGCGCCGGTTTTGCAGCAAGGGGAATAGCCCAATCCATGATGGTGATAAATAATATCTCGCTCCAGGCTGAGACTGCCGCCATCATGGGTGCCTTGGTCCATGCGTCCGGAAAGGGGGAACATGTTATACACACAGACTCCAAGACAGCCATTGACTATCTTCAGCAGGGTACGCCCACTGATGAATGGAGGCTGCAGGTCATGTTGGAGTACTGCAACTCCACAAAGAGGAAGCCACAACCTTCCCGTCTGCCAGGTGGTATGGGGGAGCCATATGGTATGAGTGAATAGTTGACGTTCTCTGCAATCACATCAAGAGGTGCTGAGGTGATCATCCACAGACTACGACTGGGTTATCACTATGCATGTCAGACTATTGATACAGTTGAGCAAAGTGATCGATGTTGCGAACATTGTGGTGCGTCAGAGGCTACATTGTTGCATTATATATTAGAGTGTGACCACACATACTTCCTTGTTTTACTGTTATATATCAAGCTTCGTCACACCCTGTGCTCTCACATTGTATGTATTGTTTCGCAAAATTTCGCATACCGGATCATGGACGACTTCGATGGCCACTAGTGAATGTTGAATTTTCTGGAAATGATAGTTCCCTCTACCGGCACCCGCTTACCTCTTCAGGTCAAAGATAACGCACTAGATTGCAGCATGTCTGGTTCATAAAAACACAATAGCCCAAATAATCACTTGCTCCATCTCTACCCTTCTTTATTCGCTTTTCATTATCATCACTTCCTCGTGTCTTCTAAGCCTATGTCATCTGTTTTCGGTTAGCAAAGGCATTTGCGAAAGAGCCTCGACGAGTGGGCTGGAAAGCACATCCCAATCTCCCTCCCTCCGCTAGTCATTGAAAGTTTATATCGGCTGCCGCGCGCGACATTTCTCTCGGGAAATTACACACTGCCGAAAATTTGTGACCTCAACCTCATCGTGGGAGACACGAAATCATTTTCCTTTATGACCCAAGTACGAATACTTGCGGCAAGATTATGAGGACTATGATTGTTAGTATGAACAACAAACGCAGCCTCTTGCCCTTTACCCTCATTACCGCCCCATTCTTCCCCCCATTCCGTCTCCCCTCCCCGTCCTGCCTTTACTCAAGCCTCTCACTCTTTCCTTTACCCTCATTATATTAATCTCTTTTCTTTCTTTTCCTCGCCCCGTTCCTTCCTTCCCTTCTTTGCTTCCCCTTCTTGTCCTCGCTTCCTCACACCCTCTTCCGTCCTTCCCCTTTCTTCCCCTTCTTTCCACTTATTCCCTCTCTCCTATACACTGCTTCCCTTCACACCCTCCTCTTTTTTGTCCCCTCCCATTTTCCTCCTTTTCCTTTTCTCCCAGCCTCTCCTTTTCCTGTTCCCTCTCCCCCTGCCTCTCCTTTTCCTGTTCCCTCTCCCCCTGCCTCTCCTTTTCCTATTCCCTCTCTCCCTGCCTCTCCTTTTCCTATTCCCTCTCTCCCTGCCTCTCCTTTTCCTATTCCCTCTCTCCCTGCCTCTCCTTTTCCTATTCCCTCTCTCCCTGCCTCTCCTTTTCCTATTCCCTCTCTCCCTGCCTCTCCTTTTCCTATTCCCTTTCTCCCTGCCTCTCCTTTTGCTACTCCCCCTCTCCCTGCCTCTCCTTTTCCTTTTCCCTCTCTCCCTGCCTCTATTTTTCCTATTCCCTCTCTCCCTGCCTCTCCTTTTCCTATTCCCTCTCTCCCTGCCTCTTCCTTTTCCTATTCCTTCTCTTCCTGCCTCTCCTTTTCCTATTCCCTCTCTCCCTGCCTATCCTTTTCCTTTTCCCTCTCTCCCTGCCTCTATTTTTCCTATTCCCTCTCTCCCTGCCTCTCCTTTTCCTATTCCCTCTCTCCCTGCCTCTTCCTTTTCCTATTCCTTCTCTTCCTGCCTCTCCTTTTCCTATTCCCTCTCTCCCTGGTTCTCTTTTTCCTATTCCCTCTCTCCCTGCTTCTCCTTTTCCTATTCCCTCTCTCCCTGCCTCTCCTTTTCCTATTCTCTCTCTCCCTGTCTCTCCTTTTCCTTTTCCCTTTCTCCCTGCCTCTCCTTTCCCTATTCCGTCTCTCCCTGTTTTCTTTTCCTGTTCCTTGTCTCCCTGCTTCTCCTTTCCCTGTTCCTTCTCTCCCTGCCTCTCCTTTTCCTATTCCCTCTCTCCCTGCCTCTCCTTTTCCTGTTCCCTCTCTCCCTGCCTCTCCTTTTCCTATTCCCTCTCTCCCTGCCTCTCCTTTTTCTATTCCCTTTCTCCCTGCCTCCTTTTGCTTACTCCCCCTCCCTGCCTCTCCTTTTCCTTTTCCTCTCTCCCGCCTGTTTTTCTCTATTCCCTCTCTCTCCCTGCCTCTCCTTTTCCTATTCCCTCTCTCCCTGCCTCTTCCTTTTCCTATTCCTTCTCTTCCTGCCTCTCCTTTTCCTATTCCCTCTCTCCCTGGTTCTCTTTTTCCTATTCCCTCTCTCCCTGCTTCTCCTTTTCCTATTCCCTCTCTCCCGCCTCCTCCTTTTCCTATTCTCCTCTCCCTGTCTCTCCTTTTTCCTTTCCTCTTTCTCCCGCCTCTCCTTTTCCTATTCCTCTCCCTGTTTCTCCTTTTCCTATTCCCTCTCTCCCTGGCTCTCCTTTTCCTATTCATTCTCTCCCTGCCTCTCCTTTTTCTATTCCCTCTCTCCCTGGTTCTCCTTTTCCTATTCCCCTCTCCCTGGTTCTCCTTTTCCTATTCCCTCTCTCCCTGCCTCTCCTTCCTTTGTCTCCCTTCGCCTCTCCTTTTCCTATTCCTCCTCTCCCGCCTCTCCTTTTCCTATTCCCCTCCCCCTGCCTCCTCCTTTTCCTTTTCCCTTCTCCCCGCCTCTCCTTTTCTATTCCCTCTCTCCCCGCCTCTTCTTTTCCTGTCCCCTCTCCCTGCCTCTTTCTTTTCCTATTCCTTCACTCCCTACCTCCTTTTACTATTCCCTCTCCCTGCCTCCTTTTCCTATCTTCTCTCTTCCTGCTTTTCCTTTTCCTATTCCCTCTCTCCCTGCCTCTCCTTTTCCTATTCCCTCTCTCCCTGCTTTTCCTTTTCCTATTCCCTCTCTCCCTGCCTCTCCTTTTCCTATTCCTTCTCTCCCTGCCTCTCCTTTTCCTTTTCCCTTTCTCCCTGCCTCTCCTTTTCCTATTCCCTCTCTCCCTGCCTCTTCTTTTCCTGTTCCCTCTCTCCCTGCCTCTTCTTTTCCTATTCCTTCACTCCCTACCTCTCCTTTTCCTATTCCCTCTCTCCCTGCCTCTCCTTTTCCTATTCCCTCTCTCCTGCCTCCTTTTCCTATTCTCTCTCTCCTGCCCTCCTTTTCCTATTCCCCTCTCTCCTGCCTCTCCTTTTCCTATTCCCTCTCTCTATGCCTCTCCTTTTCCTATTCCCCTCTCTCCCCTGCCTCCTTTTCCTTTTCCCTTTCTCCCTGCCTCCTCTTTCCTATTCCCTCTCTCCCTGCCTCTTCTTTTCCTGTCCCCTCTCTCCCTGCCTCTTCTTTTCCTATTCCTTCACTCCCTACCTCTCCTTTTCCTATTCCCTCTCTCCCTGCCTCTCCTTTTCCTATTCCCTCTCTCCCTGCCTCTCCTTTTCCTATTCCCTCTCTCCCTGCCTCTCCTTTTCCTATTCCCTCTCTCCCTGCTTCTCCTTTTCCTATTCCTTCTCTCCCTGCCTCTCCTTTTTCTATTCCCTCTCTCTCTGCTTCTCCTTTTTCTATTCCCTTTCTCCCTGGTTCTCATTTTCCTATTCCTTCTCTCCCTGCTTTTCCTATTCCCTCTCTCCCTCCCTCTGCTTTTCCTACTCCTCTCTCTCCCTCTCCTTTTCCTATTCCCTCTCTCCCTGCCTATCCCTTTCCTATTCCCTCTCTCCCTGCCTCTCCTTTTTCTTAACCCCTTTCTCTCTGCCTCTCCCTTTTTCTATTCCTTCTCCTCCTGCCTCTCCTTTTTATATTCCCTCTCTCCCTGCTTCTCATTTTCCTATTCCTTCTCTCCCTGCTTTTCCTTTTCCTATTCCCTCTCTCCCTCCCTCTGCTTTTCCTACTCCTTCTCTCCCTCCCTCTCCTTTTCCTATTCCCTCTCTCCCTGCCTATCCTTTTCCTATTCCCTCTCTCCCTGCCTATCCTTTTCCTATTCCCTCTCTCCCTGCCTTTTTCTTTTCCTATCCCTTCTCTCCCTGCCTCTCCTTTTCCTATTCATTCTCTCCCTGCCTCTTCCTTTCCTATCCCCTTTCTCCCTCCCTCTCCTTTTCCTATCCCTTCTCTCCCTGCCTCTCCTTTTCCTATTCTCTCTCTCCCTCCCTCTCCTTTTCCTATTCCCTCTCTTCCTGCCTCTCTTTTTCCTATTCATTCTCTCCCTGCCTCTTCCTTTCCTATCCCCTTTCTCCCTCCCTCTCCTTTTCCTATCCCTTCTCTCCCTGCCTCTCCTTTTCCTATTCTCTCTCTCCCTCCCTCTCCTTTTCCTATTCCCTCTCTCCCTGCCTCTCCTTCCATTCACTCTCTCCCTTTACCTTCCTTTCCTCCCTTCCTCTCACCCTCTCCCGCTACCCCATCGCAAATTTACACAACTAGCCTTGCAAACCACACTATCTCTGCTTGTTTATTGCAGTTCGTGCACTCTTTCCTCGTTACTTATTTTTGCATCAGAAGATCTGTGAATGTGGGAGTTCCATCCCATTTCTAGATTACATTGGCTTAATGAAGCGATAAAGTCTTGAATATTACAAATGTTGGAAAATGTATAAAGAACTGTTAAACTCTTTGTGTGTATGTTTCTGTGTGTATATAAATGTATGTTGTTTTTAAAGCAATGATAACGTTGTTTGTATATAAGTTTTCTTATTACTGTTGGCATTAGCATGATTATGATGATAATTATCATTACTTTTATTATCATTTTCATTTTTGCTGTAATATATCTGTACCTTCCTCACCATTAGTACTATTAGCAATATTACTTACTTTAATTGCTCTTGTTGCCATTATCACTACCATCATCATGGACCGCATGTAGTGATAACTCATTATTATCGTAAGGATATCTTTTTTTTCATTATCCTAACGAAAAGTGTGATTTTAAATGTTTTAGTTTCTAGGAGTATAAGTGAAAGTAGTAATTCCAATAAATATTTGTATAAAAATCCCCCTTCCCTCTCTCTCTCTTTGAACCTTGATAACAATGGTAAAATCTCAATATCATGTCACTATATTTTATTACAAATTGGATGCAGAGAAAGAGAGAGATGATGATGAAAAGTAGATGGAAAGGGGAGGCGGTGATTAAGAAACAAGGGGTTAAAAAAGAGATGAGTAGATGGCAGAAGAGAGAGGAACAAATAAATGTAAACAGTGCTCAAATACATACCCACATAATTTAAGCACTGAGCCCTAGAAGCAACCGAATACTCGATTACAGTAATTGTTTGGAAATAGTTAATATGGAAAACCAAGACTGAAGACTTGAATAGGAAGTTTTTGAATACTCGGATAAGAAAATTGATCAGTCAATCCAAGGGTGTAATGTAAATGAGGAATGTTTGAGATTGGTATCTCCCATACCTATTTTACTATTGGTTCGCGTGAGGACGTTAGCATGATTCATTTCGATCATTTTTAAGGTCGATATCTCCGTTGTTATATCTCATAGCTGGAAACCGTTATCTTAAATGTTTTTGATTCAGTATTTTTTTATCTATTTGCCAATTCATCCTTTATATGAGTGTATTTACTTATTTGTCAATTTATTACTTATTTGACTCTATGTATTGTCATTTCAGTCTTAAAAGAATATGTTTAAGTATAAAATATGTAATCCATAATGATATATGAAAGATACTTCAGTGGTATTTTATGACAATGTTCGATGTAATGAAATTACACTGTGAAATAGAACTGGCATATTATTTATTACTTACTGTAAAATCTTTGAAACAATAACTTGCGTTGAAGCAAAAATGGATGAACTTGATTTTCATTTCTTTTAAAGAAATCATGGACTGATTCTGACTTACCGTAACTTACCGTTATGCGCAACAAATAAAGGTGATGATAGATCTCAAATTCATCACACCGTAAATATAGCAGATTATTCGCCCCCTTTGTGTAAATGCACAAAGTATGTACACGGAATTGAAATTCTGATCACAATTTGATGCATAATTGAAACGTGTCCCCTTTTTCCGAGGAATGGGCTAGACTAGACGGCCTGCAACCATTTTCCCTCTGCAAACCATTCTAGCCACCATGCGTTCATCTCAGGGACGTCGTGACAACAATGAAACTGCTAGCTCTGGTCAAATGGTCATTTTGCATTCCGTTCTTCAGTAGCAAGTAACGCTGGCTTACTTATGGTGTTCCTTTAGGGGATTGTTCTTGTTGTTTACCGATAATATGTTCGACATGGTCAATTACGTTAATGACTCTACACTATTAGCGCTGATTCTTGCGGCACCCACAAGCCTAAAGGAATACTAATAAGCGATACGTAGTTACTGGTGATACCGGATTTATACATACAGAATCACACACACACAGAGAGAGAGAGAGAGAGAGAGAGAGAGAGAGAGAGAGAGAGAGAGAGAGAGAGAGAGAGAGAGAGAGAGAGAGAGAGAGAGAGAGAGATTTATGCCTGCTTATGAATTATGGACAAAGCAATAAATGATAAAGTTTAACTTCGACAGCAATCCGCTTATTTAGGAATTAACAATATTATTTAATTAATCCTCCTGTGTATGTGTAGTAAAAAGAAGTTGGATTTTTATTCAATGATCCATTTAATACAGAGACTCACGCACGTAAACACAAATCCTCATCACACTCGAATAAACACCGAAGCACACGCACGCATGCGTGCATAATTCGCATATATACACTAGACAAATGTTTATATGTATGTATGTATGTATTTGTGTGTGTATATATGTATATATATATATATATATATATATATATATATATATATATATATATTTATTTATTTATTTATTTATTTATATATACACACACGCCAGGGGTTTCTCTGCGGACGAAGTACGAAACGAAATGGGCGATCCATTTGAAGCTGGAGGCACCATTTTATACTCTGATGAAATACAAAATTCAGCAAATGACTTCCCTGGATGCATACATAGGAATGTGAAATTTGTGCAAATGACAGTTGTTAGTGCCTGCATTAGACTTATATCTATTCCTTTTATCACCCGTAAAGGGACAAACGTAAAAGTAGCTTGAGTAAAATTTGTTTAGGAATTATTTAATGTTAATTAGTTTGTTGGTTAGATTTCCTCTAGCGCAGGAGTCTGAAAGGCCGTGAAACATTCAAGACATCCATGAAGCAAATTTTACTACAATCCAAAATGTGCTGAATGTAGTCGACTGAACGTCC
>BOPN01003716.1:105000-110000 GCA_017312705.2 Penaeus japonicus | reverse complement strand
CTATTTGATCAGCGAAGGAAACGACAAAGAAAATGAGCCGAAAAACTTGGGAAGCTTGCGTTCTCGCTCATTTACAAAAAAAAAAAAAAAAAAAAAAAAAAAAATATATATATATATATATATATATATATATAATATATATAATACAATAACAACAGAATGGTAAATGGGTCTTTGTGTTTGCATATGGTTGTGTTCTTCCGTATTTACTTTCTTATCAATATTCACCCAATATTATGTGCAAGATGTTTTGCAGCAAAGGTTATACGCATCCGGTACCGGTGGTAGCAGGAGAAGAACGTCTTTATCATTTTACTTACATAGACGTTGCAGTCACTTGTTTCATATACATATGAAGAGCAAGGTTCTATCTCATCGTAGACCACGGCTCTGAGTCTTACAGTCCAAAGTGCAAGGTTGTGAGTCCAGGATCTAGACTTAGAGTGGGTTCATGTCTTCTGATACTTGGGTATATGGTTTGACCAGAATCTCACCTTATAAACAGAAATAAAATATCTCATAGCCTGAACGAAGGCAAGACTTTGTCATGAGAGCTGTGTCATGGCGTCGCATAGGGGCTGTACACTTTGTACTAAGATCATTCTCTGTGCACACAATCAGTCCCTTAGTGGACTCCGCTTCCACCACCCTAATAACTGCCAATCCTGGACTCAGGAAAGAGCTTGAACTAGCCCATGCTACAAGCGCCGGTTCTTCAGGAAAGGTCATAGCTATATCAATACAGATATCAGAGGCTGTCGCTATCATAAGAGCACAAGCCGATGTTGTCATATAGACAGTTTCTAGGGCAACCATTGACTGTCTGTAGCATGGAATGCCTTTTCATTAAATATACCTCTTGACTGAGATTTTCCCGTGATATCACATCTGGTTTACCTTACCAGCGATATATACGAAATAGGGATATATATATCAAAATAGGTGTGCGATATCATTTAATCAAGGCTACTCCATCAACAGACTTACCAACGCAAATGCACCCAGAGCTAGCTGAAGATCTTCCAAACTTGACGCTGCCACCGTATCGAGACGTCGACGTGGAATCTAACTAACATTTGCCTGAAGACCTTTCCCCGCCACTGGACTTGATTACCCCAATATATATATATATATATATATATATATATATATATATATATATATATATATATATATATTTTTTTTTTTTTTTCCAGGGCAGAAAATCGCCTACCACGAATGATGTTAGGGGCTCATCAGTTTATATAGGACAAGGTTTCTGATACAGGGAAGATCTACTAGAGATGCAGCAAGCGGTACAAGTGGAGAGTGCACATCATCAATGGGACTGTGGGGAAGAAACTGGGCTGTTACATTCATAATCCTGTCTCTGGGAAGATCGAGATGGAGGAACAAATCTGTTTGATGAAGTATTGTGCGGCCACCATTGCCGAGTCCATTAATAAAGCCGTCAGGCTTGTTCAAGCGTGCCGTCCAAGCTCGTGAGTTTTCACTGTCTGACGATCCCCGCTGTAGCTGGCACCACAGTGGGTAAGGACCAAGCTCTGGCTTGTGTGTGTGTGTGTATGTTAACACTCGAGACAGCACTCACTGACCATTTCCCCGGGTGTAGCATCTGCTCCACATATCTGGTTTATCCTTTTTTAACATTGTTGATCAGAACCACCAGATCTGGGGAACTCTTTTTTCGATACAACGAGGACCTCTGCTGCCTTGGCGTCAGAAGACTGGTTTGGAGATGTAACATTCAGGGTAACATCGAACAGATACCACCAACAGTATAATTACTCATGGGTTATGTAATGGTATCACTTACCCATGTGTATGTCTGATTACCATGGATTTCTGAAACTGTGTATAATAAAATATGTTTTTTTTTTTCTTAACCTCGTGCCACCCAACATCACACCAAATCCCTAAACCATCATGACTGATTGTTATCAACTGTTTTTGTTGTTGTTTCTAGGAGATGAAAAGACTGAATGCTCTTTCCATCTGGGGTAAAATATTTGGAGCTAGGTTCAGAGTTTTGGCTCTTGCTTTGGTCCCATAGAATTGAATCTAGAAACACATCATGAATGTAATGACTGCCGAAGCAGCGATATGATGAGGTATTGAATCTTTCAGATGCATCCAAAATACCTATGTATTGGCCAGCGCTTTAGAGAAGGGTTACAAATTCCAGCGCAGATCTCTCCCTAGATCCGGAATACCTATGAAAGGATCAAGGAAAACTCCCGAGAACAAACCACTTCATCGAACGATGGCGGAAGTTCGGGAGCATTCTCGGACAGGTAAAAAGTTCCCAACAGATCGAAAAAATATCAGTCGGAAAACTAAGCTGCAGAGTTTGGTCAGTTCGTTTGCCGCACGCAAGCTTAATGGCATAGACTATTTGGACAAGGTGGCTAAGTTCATGAACCTAAATATTGTAAATTTATCAAAAATTCTTGTATTTAATGAGCCTGCAATATTTTTCTTAAGGTATATATGCATATGTATATATATATATATATATATATATATATATATATATATATATATATATATATATATATATGCACATACACATACAGTACATAAATATGTGCATATATATGTATATGTATATATGTATATATTTATATATATGTAAATATATATGTGTATATATAAATACATATAAACATTTAAATATAAATAAACCAATGAAATAATTTGATATCCCAACACAAAAAAAAATCCTACGTATGCAAAATCAGCATAAACTTGCTGTTCGCCCTATACTAAGAAAAAAGGACTTTTCAAACCTGAGACAGAAATACACAAAAAAATTGCTCCTGAACAAGAAATGTGTGAGCAGAGGAATAGTTACCGGTAGAGTGGGCAGATCACAGTCAGCCGTATTCCAATTCCCTAAGCGCACCGTGTATATGACATGAACATGCCGCTTTTAGTATTTTAGAAACGCGGGATCGTAGCAAAAGCGTGGAAAGTATTGGAACAATCGTGGAAACTCCGTGACAAGGGGGTAGACTTGTCACGATAGTTACACGGGTGAAAAATATATTGTTACTGTACTTCTTACCAATACTTCATATGAGCATACTACGTTTGGAAAGTAATATCTATATTGGATATATTAGGCAACATTGTCCTAAACTTGGTTTACAAACCCTTTTAGGAAAACATGGATTCTCTGCTGATTTTGAATTTGTTTACCTTTTGGCGGAGTTTTCGAAGGAGAGTGAAGTTAAATAAATGATAAAAGTAGTCAGGAACGTAAAGTTAAAGTATATAATTATAAGAAATATGTATACATTAAATATATATGTATGATCTATTAAAGATACGCATATATATATATATATATATATATATATATATATATATATATATATATATATATATATATAGTATATACAGAAACAAAATAAGGAAGATTTATCCATAAACACACGATCCCTCTCATCCCGTTTGTTTTGATCGAGCGTAGATTGAATTACCAACGGCGCGTTCGTGAAATGGTTGTCAATTCTTTAACTAGGAACAAGTACACCGACTGATTCATACCAAAATTGTACTACCTTTTGTTAGTGCTACTTGTGATTGTAGTTTCTCTTGTGAATTTGTCGTTTGGACAGTGCCATTCATCTAAACATATTAACTTTGGAACGGTTAGTAAATCTGAAGCAGCTGACACAAACGTATACATATATACATATATATGTGTGTGTGTGTGTGTGTGTGTGTGTGTGTGTGTGTATAATCCATTCACAGGGGTAAATAAACCCCAATCAGGCACCAACATTATTCAATGCAGGCAAACGAGAGACAAATTTGTACCAATCTGACAGTGAGGGAATATTTTATATAAGAATTGTACTTTATTCATTTATTTACTTAAAATAAAAATAGAAAAGAGTCCAGAGTTCAGCCGTTTGTTCATAACCATCCTGCTTTCTGTTTTTACTGGAAATTAAGAGTTAAGAGTCGGGAGTAGTAAGCTAATTTTGGAAAGAGGGTATCAGGTTGACTTGGAGTTGAACTTTGGGGGATCGAGGCTGAAAAAAATGAAAGAACCACTGGTGTATGGGTTCTTGATATTGATAGCTTATATATTTGTAACAACTAGCTAACGACATCAGACACGTTGAATTTTTATCCATTCATGAGCCTTTAATACTTTGAGAACAGATCAGGTGAAACAGACTGTAGTTTCTCCCATTTTATACATATATGGAATACCTCACAATACACCAAAAAATATTAAGATCGTGATTTTCAGACCAAAAATGCTCGTGCTTTGTAATGAATTAATCAATGACATAAGGACTTTATTATACAATTTAATATAGATTTTTTTTCTTTCTTTTCTTTACTTTAAAGTAGCTTATCAAAACTTACACTAAATGGGAGAAGAATATCACGGATGGTATCAACTATAAAAAAGATGTAATATAGTAAAATTAAAACCATTAAAAACCGCAGTGATAACAGGGGCAGCTATTTCGATACTTTTTCTTGCCATTGTAATTGTGAATGCCTAATGAGTTACTAAGAAACATGATCATCATATCAACACTTACATATACCTGGTTTATAATCCAAGTACTTTGCGCGCATATTCCCTTTAAAAACAAACAAAACAACAATGTATGCCCTACCCTACCCTCACTTATACGCTTTACATGCCCAAGCAAAATGCATCACGAAGAAGCACCAACCCTTAGTCATGACACCCCACTCCTTCCCTCCTGTTCCTCTACTCGCAGGATCTCCCTCCTTCCCTGCGGCTTTTTTGTTTCTCCTCTGAAGGACGGGTTCAGAAGATTCTTCAGACACTATGCGTGTCTCTCGCTCCTTCCCTCCCTCCCTCCTTCCCCCAGCCCAGGCAGGTTGTAGGTCATGAGTGAAGCTCTTTCAATTTCATGGTAAATGAGTATGCAAGGGTTTTTCCCATCACGAGCTCTTCATGCATGGCGCCTCGTGTCTAACCTCTGTATAGATCTCTTATACTT